>SATY01001202.1:0-11048 GCA_004335155.1 Ascochyta viciae
TAGTGTTCGGCCACCCCTAGTGTTCGGCCACCCAACACAACGCGTTACTCTGTTTTTGACGCTCTATACTCTCAACGCCACGCTATCAAAATGGATCCCCGTGAAGTGGCTATACAATCTGCTATCGCTAATCTCAATTCTAGTGTTTTTACAAGCTAACAGCAGGCTGCCAAGGCCTATAGCGTCCCCTGATCAACAATCTAAGAGCGCCTTAGCAGTCGCCAACCCAACGCGATAGCTTATCATCAACAGCAGCAATTAACTCTAGAATAAGAGCAATTTCTAGTAAATTAGATACTTAAAGAGGACTTACGTGCACAGCCACCCTCCTATCTATGCGTACAAGAAATAGCTACCCTTATCCTCTACATAAACAGCAACTACAAGCTACTTAGGCATAAATAGGTAACCTATTTTATTATGTGTAACCTACGCGTTACCTCTATAGTTAGCTAAAAGATTAAGAGCGCAAGGACTACAGCAGCTAACTATAAGACTATACGTGTGTTTCTAGAGTTGTTTAAGTGTACACAGATTAAGCTAGGTATACAATATAAGGATATATAGAACATAGATAAGACTAGGGTAGGCCTTAGGGTATGTAGCAACTCTTGTGTAGTTACTAGCTTGTTAAAGAAGAAGGCTTATGTTAAATCCCTAAAGGATTGTAAGTAGGTGTCTATTATTAAGTCTATCTTAGCTGTTAGCAAGAAGCTTTAATGCCTAGTTATCTTTAAAGGCAAGCATCTACAATCTATGTAGTTCCTAGCACAAGGGGTACCTAATTAGCTCTATACAACGTTAGAGAATGGATAGATGTTAAATGCTATTAGATCTAAGTAGCTAAAGCGGATTTTTCTGCCTCAAACTACACCTTAACCTAGTCGCTAGCAGTTACTTATACTAGATAGCTATAGCTCTTATATTCTAATAGACTTTATGTAGCTCTATAAGCAGAGCAAGGTCTATCTCTTATACCTCCTGCCTTACGCGTTACACGTCCTCTAGCTGCTAGATCTAGCTCTATTCTTAGTACTTAAATCTCGTTACTGTAGCAGGATCTAAGCCCTCTTAGCACTTAATAACGCAGCACCTATTAAGAAGGAGCGCTTTGTCACATTATACAATAAGGCGAGAGATAAGGGACTATCTAAGAGAGTTATACAAGCTAGGTGGAAGGCTGCTAGCCTCTACCTATATAACCTAGACCTTGTACTGCTCTTATCTTAAGTATTAGGCTAGCCTATTACTCCTCTACTATCTACTTAAGCCTTAGATGACGTGTTTGCCACGCCTTAGAGCTCACAGGCCTTGTACAAGGCTTAGCAGCTTATTCTATCAGAATCTTATTTATGGAGCACACGCCTGATGCTTAGCAAGGCAGGCAAGGCTATTGCTAGAGCTAACACCTGCGCAGCTTAGCTAGAATCTAAAAATTAACGCCTTAAGTATTAATTAGATAGTGCTACTATTACTTACTTAAGAAAGCAAGTTTAAGTTAATCCAAATGAGCGCTATAGCAACGTTAAGGCAATTAAGGCTGCTATAGATTGGGCAGCAGCATTACAAGCTAAGCAGGCATCACAGCAAGGAGAAGACAAAGCTAAAAAGGCGGCAGCAGCAGCAGTAGCTCTTACGCTTTAGTCTATGTGTATAGAGTGGCAATTGTAATCATTGTTGTTGAAAAATCACGACTCAAAATAGTGAAGCTTACTTGGGTGAGGTGGCCGAACACTAGGGGTGGCCGAACACTAGGGGGCCGATCTTATACAGCAGCCATCTATAGCAGCCACACCGACACTCGGATACACGGCAAGGAGCCGTTCCGTCAAGAACGTGGCCACTGAATGATTAGTACCACACTCAACACATTCCAGCTCTTGATCGGTGAGCTCATGCACAGCAAGAAAGTAAGCCGAGCAAAGCGCTCCTTCGGAGCGATGTGGAGCTCAAGTGCATGGCGGCGTAAATAACCCGTGGCGTGATAATCAGACCGATGTCTTTTCCATTAGAATCTTCACACTGGACGCTACGAAGAAACTTAGGATCGATATCGAACAAGAAGCTGCGTTTGACCGCTGGAGTCGAAGGACGCTGTTTCGGTTTAGACATGGTTTCCCGAATAGCAGCAGACTTCTCATGTCGTGTTGAGTCCCAAGGGGTTTGTTTATAAGCTGGTCCTGGGTGTGTTATTATCAGTCAGTCCCTAATAATACCTTGGACACGAAAGACTGAAGGCTAAAGACGTCCAATCTGACATAAACGGAGAACAGGACAGTCAATTCGAGTAGATTGTACCGTATTTTTCGAGTTCGCGGGAACAAGGTAAAGCGGTTCCTGGTGCTCGGAATTCTTACGGCTACAGCCGAGGACCTTTGTTTCGAACGCGGGGTTGATGAGCGTCATCATTTGAGGATGCCCATATCAGCTCAGGCACAACTTCAATCATCAGCGGACGACGTTAATCTCATAGCTATGTCGTGAACATGATCGCTGCTGCTAACAACGGATGTGTGGGTCGTCATCCGGAGTTCGGAGTACATCGAGAATAACGCGGGGTGGCTGTGGGATAGTGGGGACTATCTTGTGTCGCGTGCCTTCTCACTCGCTGAACACCACTTTGCACCTTCCTCGTTGTCGTATCGCGTGCTTAGCTTCAGAGCTTTTCAGCGCTTTCAGCGATGGCTTCACGACGTCGTCACCACCTTACAGACCCTCTCCAGGCTCCAGGGCCGTTCAAAGAAGCGTGATGAACGCGCTGCCGCATCCAAAGGATTTTGAAGACGATGACAAGTACGCTGCGAGCGAGCAGCTTAACGCATACGAGGCGGAAACTTTTGATAAACCCGGCGGCAATAAGCTAGAAGGTTCTTTGAACGTCACACGTGGGGCTATACGGGTGCCTTCCCCAGATCCATCACTTCTCTCGATAGACGACGGCAACAATATACGATTTGGTCACAACCCTGACTATTTCCCTGATCAGAGTGGTCGTAGACATGCTCTTCGATCTTCAGTGCCTCCACCAAGCGCAAAGAGAAGGGTGCAGGCAATATGGACGAAGAACAAGGGCTTGTTCTTGGTTCTAATTTCACAGTTCTTCGGTGCCTTGATGAACGTGACCACGAGACTGCTCGAGATGGAGGGTAACGATGGTAAGATGAGCGACAAATCAATACAGAGGACACTAACAACCAGGTGCAGGCAAAGGATACCACCCCTTTCACATCCTCTTCGCTCGTATGGGTATCACGGTCGTGTGTGCATCCCTGTACATGTGGTACAAGAAGACTGAGCATTTTCCTTTCGGCATGAAGGAAGTTCGACCTTTACTGGTTGCTCGAGGGCTTTTTGGCTTCTTTGGAGTGTTTGGCATGTACTGTGAGTCCTCCTTTTGCATTGCCAACATATTGCCTGTGGTCATGTTACCACGATTCCACGTACATACTCCGAGCTCGTCACAGCAAAACTTTGAAGCCATATAGCACGCTACCACTTGATTCACCTTCAGGTCTCAATAGCTGACTGTTTTCAGACTCCTTGCTCTACTTGCCGTTGGCCGATGCTACTGTCATCACCTTCTTAGCACCTAGTCTTGCATGTTGGGCTTGCTCTTATCTCATCAATGAGACTTTTACCCGCATGGAACAGATCGCGGCTTACGTCTCACTATTCGGTGTCGTTCTAATTGCTAGACCGATAACCTTTTTCGCATTTCTGTCGCACTCCAGTGAGGCAGTCCCCCCTGCAAGTGGTGATTCAGACATTGCGATTCCAATTAATGCAACAGCTGATGCCTACCGTCTCGCCGCCGAAATTGATGCAGTCACGCCAGCTCAGCGAGCATCAGCTGTTGGCGTTGCGTTGTTGGGGGTCCTAGGAGCTGCAGGCGCTTACACTACCATTCGATGGATTGGCAAGCGAGCACATCCACTTATCTCGGTCAACTACTTCGCATCCTGGTGTACAATGGTAAGCGTTGTCATGATGCTCGTCTTGCCTGGTGTTGGGTTCCTGCTTCCTCGGTCTCTCAGAGACTGGTGCTATTTGATATTCTTAGGAATTTGTGGGTTTGTGATGGTAAGTGTCTACCTGTTTTCGGTAACGAGTTCTTCACTGATATTGAACAGCAATTTCTTCTTGCTGCTGGGCTGCAATACGAGAAGTCTTCACGAGCGACCAACATGGTCTATATGCAAATGCTCTTCGCACTCAGTTTCGACAAGCTCATTTGGGGCACCACTCCAGGGGCGTTGTCCATCATCGGCTCATCGTTGATCCTGGGATCAGCAATCTATGTTGCAATGCACAAAGATGGTCCAAAGAAGGTGGAAGGAGTAGGGGAACATGGCGATCAAGAGGAAGGAAGAGGCCTAATGTCTGCAGAGCTGGATGCAGATCAGGATCTCGATGGACAAGGCATTCGACTGGCCTCTGTACGCATATGATGTGATGGTTGACATTGCATAGACTATATATGGGTTGCATAGCGCGCCCGCACCATCTGACCAGAAGTCGATGGATACACACATAGACTAGAAACGTATTCAATCGTTCTTTGCTTCTAGACAAGCCTGCGGTACAAAGTGTCACACTTACTCCATTTCCCCGGGTTTGAGGGTTGAGAAAGAGCTTCCAACCCAGGAATATTCGCAGTTGCACCATCTTCGTGGTTTGCTTTTCAAGAACTGACAAGTTTAGCAGTGCCGACTTAGTGTGTGGGCGAGGCAAAACAGGTGCGGTTAGTCGGTATTGTTCAAGCGCAGTATCAGCGTCCTACATTCGATGGTCCAAGTTGGTTTGTACGATGCTTGCTATCTGTCGCACGATCATTACAATTCGACACGGCAGGGTGGTGGAGACAGCAAATCTAAATCCAAATCCGCAACGTCGAGGTCCATTCGCCAGAATAGCGTCATGCGGGATGTCTCACATCGGCGGATAACTGTCTAAGGTTCTAGTATTTCTACTAAGCATCGAGAAGGTGTTGCTGGACTCGTCTCGAGGCATCTCCAGACAAGTGGGCCGCAAACCACAGACTCACGTTCAGGAAAACCGAGATACAATCGGGTGCCTTCCGGATACTAAAAGGCACTTACGATAGCTCTGAAAAATATTTTGAGTTTTAAGGCCTTTGTCTAAACACTGCTAAACACTTCTAGGCAATGTTGTGGAAGTGTGTCCGAGCTCCTTTACCGTTTCATTCGACTCTCGGTCAAGCACAACCCGCCGCCCAAGCTTAGCTTCGAACCTACAGTTCCAGTGCACAGTGGTCAAAGCTCATTGGGTGTGGAAGCTAGAAGTGGTCTCATCAGGATCCCAAACCACTAACATTATACGGAGTACGCTTGTATAGACAAGATATTCCAAAGCGACAGGCAGCTGTGAGCTGCGTCATATTTTTTCATAACGATATATATATAAATTTCCTCATTATCCCCATCAAAGCAAATAACATCAATTGCCACTGATCTTCAAGATCAAATCCTCCGTGGCGCAATTGGCTAGCGCGTCTGACTGTTATCCGCATCTCGCTTGATTGCACATCAGGAGGTTGAAAGTTCGAGCCTTTCCGGGGGAGATAACATCTTTTTTTGCGTGTGCAGTGAACTCACCTCGTGTTCCCCCTCGCGCGGTCCGTAATTTTTGCTTTCCCTGTGCACCACATCTGTGTGCTGATAAAGAACACTCTGCGTCACACAGTGCAGCTCTTTCATGTCTGCTCACCATCCTACTTCATGAGCATTCAACTTGTGCAGAGCTGTCATGGACTTGCCAGCATCTGCTTCTTCCAATATCATGCACAAACTAAACGCTGCCTCAAGATGTTTCTTTCAGGTGTACAACTTCTTGTGCAAGTCGTTGTATCAATTTCTTTCATAGTTAGTTGCCACGTCTTTCCCACATGCGATCCGTTCTAGACTCAACACTGGCAGCTGTTTGCTGCAATTGGTCTTGGTATAAGTGAAGCGTTTAGATGGAATCTTTCCTAACTCCAATAGCCCTTTCGCCCTCTATATCAGTTGTCTTCGGCCACAGTGACTGCTCTGTTTAGTATCGAATAAGCATTCCTGCACCTTTATCGCCTTTTAAAGAAGGTGGGGCGTCGAAGAGCTTTCTGACACTATTTTTCATATAGTGTAGACTCTGTTAGAAGATCTTGCTAGTCTCCTGTGACGCGAAATGTGCATCTACACCCGATGTAATCGTTGCTGTCTTCCAGGTATACAGCCACTCGAATACTACACATATAGATGCCCCAATTCCTGACATACTTGTTCAACCTGAGATTGGTGGTCTGTAAGGAAGAGCAGCGTGCCGGGACTAGCTATGACACCAGCGATTCCTAGTGCAGCAACGGAGATATCGAGGCTCGTGTTTCCGGCTACAGCTGACTGTCGTCCAGCAGTTCTGATTGACAAGTACAAGAGAACAAGCCATCTAAACTTGGTGGCTACGAAGGAGTTTGTGCGTGTGCTTGCTAGCGCCGTTCCCAGAGCAGAGCATTGGGCATGGTTTTTGCGAACGTTCTGCACCAGTGGAAGGCAATAGACCAAGCTTTTTGTGTGTCTTCCAATGCTCTTCAATGCCTTGGGCAAACTCTTGTCACAATATGTCAACTCCGCTACCATGTAGTGTTGCAGCACGATCGATCAGCAATCAAGGATTGAACCAAACCCTCTATCCTTCAAGAATCCTAAACCTAGTTGCACATAATATCTCTTTGAAACACGCGTCTTTTGAGATACCACAGTGATCATTAAAACATCAAACACGCCGCCTCTGATAAGATTTAGTGAAAATGTTACGCGTACGAAAATGCTACTATGTACTAAACATGGACTCTCCTAGTATATATGTACGCTTAAACATCGGTGCGCATTGGTTTAGCATCACCAAAGGTACTGTGCTGGCGTACTGCGGTATCAGGAGGTAGCTCGACGCAAAGATACTACGCCATTACAGCATCTGCTTTATAAGTTGATGCATGCAAGAGAAAGCTTGATGAACATGTGAATCCGTGGGAATCCAACCCAAGTTCCACAAGGCTGTGTGTTCTTCGCTCCGGCTGGAAACGTCTGTTTACTTCGTATACGTAGATGTCGACTGAACAACTACGTCCAACACTGAACCATGCGCAGTAATTTCTTTGACCACTTTGTGTTCCCGATTAACCACCCTTGCGTACCCGTGACCCTTCTGTGATACAGAGGCACAAAGGAAGTGAACTGCCTCGATGCCAAATGTACTTCCATATTACCGGTCGACGAGAGACGAAGTTAACAAATTGATGTGGCTGCATTCTATGGAGCAACTATAGTACTACCATGGTATTGCTTGTAATCTAGCGCCCCTGGTGCCTCGTTTCAAAGTGGTACGTGTACTCGCAAGTGTCACTACAGCCACAGTATCAATTTTGAAGTCATCAAAAGACACAAGCTAGAGAACAGGGCCACTTGGATGCCAGGTTTGCCCCGTGTAGTGGAATACGCTTACGGAGATAGACCTTTCATAGACCTCAAAAGTATTCGAGATGTGAGCCAATGAAATGACGAAACGTCGAGGATGCAGGTCTCTTCGATACCGTTTCAAAGTGCAGAGTCCAGCATCTCCGCCAACTGCTCAATTTGTCCAAGACAAGATCATGTCCTGGCTTATACCCACTTCTTGGTTGTCCGCTTGTCTCAACTTGTGGATTTACGCTCGCAACCTCGGATGTAGTCGTCCTGTGCGAGAGACGGCGGTCGCTCGAAGGGTCTGTCGTTACGATATGCCGTCTCAAGGCAAACAGCTGTCTTGTTTGTTCGAAAGCTGGCGCATGCTCAGTCCTCGATAGCTGTCAAGCCAAGTCTTGCTTCGATGACACCCACGATCTCCCTCCAATCTTTCATAGCCCCGCCACCAACATCTCCACACGCCAGCTCCTTCATCATTGGCTGTAACACTTCATACCAGCCACCGTTTTTCACACCCCACTCATCGTCCAACACCTGCACCTGTTTCTTTGTGATTGGCTGCAACCACATTGCCGTGTTCATCGACGGCGCAACTAGTATTCTCTTCTTATTGGGACCTTCTTTCCACCCTTCTTCTTCTGGCCATTTCACGCCTGCTATGTCTCTGACTGGGTCTATCAACCCAGTGGTATCCCAAGCCCTTACTACAGATAGCAGTAGATTGTCTGACCAGCCTTGTGTGATCTTTGCCATTTCATTTGCGCTCAACGGTGCAATAACCATAATGTCTGCCCACCGCCGTAATTCAATGTGTAGAATCTTATTGCCACGTTTCCAGGGCTCTTTCCACTCGTCCTCGTCATAGTATATTCCCTCTACATTGGGCAGCGCCTCTATAGTCATCAGCGACGGTTGCTCATCGCTCTGTCCTTGCAGGAAATTCTTCGCCGAGGTTGTGAATATGAGTCGGATGGCGATGTTCGGATGTTTTGCAAGTGCGTTGATCATGTTCGGTATCTTGATCGTTGCAACAGACCCAGTCGCGCACAATAAGAGGTGAATCTTCTCATCGCGGTGATCAAAGTCGAAACGGCTGCAAAATTGTGTGGGTGGTTCGAAATGCTGGTGTTCGAGGGGTTTAAGCTTCGACAGCTTCAGGTCGCGAATTTCAATCGACATGTCGTTGCTGCTATGCGTAAGTGTGAGTATTATGGTCAGCTTGTGTGCGACGATGTTATGGTGCTTATGCCCGCGATTTGACGCGCTTTTAGTGCGATGATGCAGTAAGCTCCAGGATACAGTCACAGATCTCGGCTAACTATCGCAAAGCCACGTGCAATTGGGATCCTTCGTGCACTTGCTTGCGCGGAAATCTTTCGTGTTTGCTTTTTAGCATCTGCTCTCCAATACATCAATGTTTGGTGTCCTCTGCTTTTGCCGATCGTACGCACAAGTACACAAAGGTGTAGAGCAAACAATGGAGATACGGCTACCGTGTCCGTGCGCGTGATGCCCGGATTCGCGTGACGCCCCGCCATCACCAAATCCACCCATCTTTGACGCGTCACAACACAACCAATATGGATCCAATTCAGTCAGCGATTTCAGCAATCGAATCCTTGAAATTAGGAGAAGAATTCTCGTATACTCAAATTGCAGCCAAGTACAGTGTTGATCGATCAACATTGGCTTAGAGACACCAAGGCAATCAGACATCACACGCGACCAAGATCATCAATCAACAGCAGCTCAACCCACAACAGGAGATAGAGCTAGTAAAGTATATAGAATTGCTTACAAGCTGTCACTTACCTCCTACATAAGAGATAATACAGAATTTCGCGTCACTAATAGCTTAAAAACTAGTCTCTAATAGCTAGGTTACGCGTTTCATTAACAAGTACTCTATCCATCTTATCTTGTGTTATTCAACTAGGATGGATTGCCAACGTTACAACGCCAATTCCTATAATAAATACAAGCTCTATTTTAATCTGCTGCAGCTAAAGATCTCTAAATACTCTATTAAGAGTTGCTACACATACAATATAGATAAGAAAGGCTTTATAATTAGGATAACAGGTAGAACAAAACACGTGTTTAGTAAGCGTATGTAGATAAAGGGCGAGGTCAAAGCATTAATCTAAGATAGCAATAGAGATTAGCAGACTCTTATAGCGTGTGTGTGCACTAATAGATTAGTACTACTGCCTAGGCTTATCTACACATTAAAGAAAGAAGAGATCAAATTAGACTAGGTTGCTAAAATTGAGCTAGGGGTACACTTAGTAATAGTAACAGCGTCAGCCTTAGGATAGTCAAACAACAATATAGGCCTTGCGTGGCTTAAACAGGTGTTTAATTGCTATACTAAGGAGAAGGCATAGAGGAAGTAGAGGTTGTTAATACTAGATAGCTATAGATCCCACATAATAATAGACTTTCTTAACTATTGTAACTGCTACAAGATCCTCCTAGCTGTACTTCCCCCTTACTTAACCTAGACGCTTTAGCTGCTTAATGTGGTGCTGTTTAAACCTCTATTAACAGTGTACTTAAAAGCAGTCACAACACATATCTATAAGGCTTAAAACAACACACCTATTACTAGATTAGACTTCTTTGGCCTGTTCTAGAAGGCGTAGGTGTCTAGCTTTACTAAAGAGCTGATAGTCAAGTCCTTTAACGCAACAGGGATCCATCCATTTGAACCTAACGTTATCCTTAATCACTTTGTCAAAACACTAGAGATCTTAGATTTAGATAATTCCTTATCCTCTGTTTTTAGTGACGAAGATTGGCTTAAAATAGAGACGTTGTTGCAGAGGATTGCCAAAGACAAGGAGAGTAATAAGGCTAAAAAGATAAGACGATCCATCCACTACATCTCAGTCAAAGCCTTACTACTAAAACATGAGATAGATGGCCTTAAAAGTACTCTAAAGAAGCAGAAGAAGCACAAGAAGAAGAACAAAGCCTTAGATTTGCAGTAACAGAAGGAGTACTATAGTAGTGCAGTAATTTAGTCTCCTTTAAAGATCAAGGAAGCACGCTTCCGTAAAAGAGTTAGAAAGCAAGAGGAGAAAGAGGAGGCGCTTAGAAAAGCAACTAATAAGGAAGTTGCAGCTGCTAAGAAGCTTGTCAAGGAGAAGGAGAAGGAGGAGAAGCGTGTGGCGAAGGAGGTGGCCAAAGAAGTGCGTAAGAAGGAGAAGGCTAATGCAGCAATTCAGAAGGCCAAACAGCAGGCTAAAAAGCAGCGTTAACAACAGAAGAAAAACGCTGCAAAAGCTATACAATTATCCCAAAAGGGTAAGAGGAAAGCCTTAGAAGCAACCTAGCCAAAAAAGCGTCAAAAACGTGGTCCTATAGATGGTGTTGATGGACGTGGTCCACCATCGCCGCCTCTGGCTGCCCTAGCCATCACCACCCGCCGCGGCCGCAACGTCAAATTACCAGCAAAATTCAAGTAGCACATCTTTTTTGCAAGCAATCAATTACTACTACACTACAAAATCTCGTGATAATAACTATTGTAGGTGGCTGTAGAACCTCATCTCTATATGAGCGTTGAGGCGGTTGGCGGGGCGTCAC
>SATY01001203.1:0-11034 GCA_004335155.1 Ascochyta viciae
TAGTAAGAAAGCTAACTCTAGATCTAGTAAAGCTATTGCTATAATAAGCACAGCTTTCTAACGCTCTCTAGCTAGGCATTCTTTAGATAGTACTTTACTCGATTAGGTAAGCACTTTGCCTAATTAGGAAAGTACCTATATTTAGGCCTGATATATATATATTTAGGCTAAATAGCTTAAGTTGCCTTTTTAGGTAATAAGTATTCCTAAAAAGGAAACTATCTAATAAAGATTATAAGAAGAAAGTCTTATAACTTTACAAGAGCTACTAACAGCCTATTAAATAAACATTATAATAGACTTTATTACACAGCTACCTACCTCTAAGGACCTTATTATAAGATATAGCTATAACTTAATCTTTGTTATAGTAGATAGATTTACAAAAGCTACAGAAATAATACCTTTCTAATACAGCTATACTGCAAAGCAACTTACTTAAGTATTCCTAAACTAAGTTGTTAGGTATTACAGCATTCCTAAGTTAATTATTAGCAATAGAGACAAGCTCTTTATGTTTAAATTACTAGACTACGCTCTTAGCAGCTATTAGTACAAAAAAGAAGCTATCTACAGCGTACTATCTATAGATAGATAGATAGACTAAATGTATAAACTAGACTATAGAAACATTTCTATAAATATACAGCAACTAGTAGCAAGACAACTAGGTTTTGCTATTACCTATAGCACAAATTGCATATAATAATAAGTTATTAGAAGTAATAGGCGCAACGCTATTCTTCTAAAACTATAAGAGACACCTAAATCTCTTTACTGGAGCACTAGATACACTAGTACAAATAGAATTAGCAATCTCCTTAGTTTAAAAACTAAAGGAAGTACATAAGAAAATACTAGAAAACATTAGCAAAGCTTAAAAATAAGCAATCTTATTTGTTAACTAGAAATAAAAAATAGCACCTTAGCTAAAAGAGGGGGATAAAGTCGATCTCTTTACAAAAAACCTTTAAACGCAAATACTTACAAAGAAACTAAATTATATTAAAGTTAGACTATTTTTTATTTCTAAGCAGATAAGCCTAGTTAACTATAGACTTGCTCTACTTAAGAATACAAAGATTTATCTAGTGTTCTACATATCTCTATTAGAACTAGCTAACCCTAGAACGCTAATCTAGATGGACTTCTACTATTAGGTTAATATTAACAACAAGTAGAAAGCTAAAAAAATAATACAATATTACAAAATTAGCAACAGCAACAAATACCTAGTTAAATAGTTAGGTTACCTAGACTTAGAAAATACATAGGAACTAACTACGCACCTTATAAACTGCTAGCAGAAATTACAGCAATTTAAAGAGACTAATTAGGCAAAGCTATATTGCTCTCCTAGTACTCTAACAGATAACTCTTAAAGGCACCTTAGATACTAGGCAATAACAAGAACTTGTTAGATAAACCTATTAACTTAATAGTCTTTGTCTCTAGCTGCTTCTGCTCTTTAATACCACGCTCCTCTACTGTAATAGCCTCTTTAGCATAATAATCTAACAAATTTATTTATTATTATAACTGCTTTTTGCCTACATAAGCTACACGCAGATCCTCTATAGCCTTTTTAGATACCTAGAGCGCCTTAGTTTACACTTTACAACTCTCTTTTACATAAACTTATTACTTCTCTATTTTAGACACTAGTTAAGTAAACTTAGATTAAGTTACTTTTATATTACAATATTGCTCTAGACAGACAGGCTTGCTGTACTTTCTAGACTAAATACAAACTAGGCTGGTAAATAGGGTAGAAGTCAAGTCGCTGTTTAGGTACCCCCTAAAACTTACTTAATTCTCAACTAAATTAGTTAAATAGCAGCTCATTTTGTAGAAAATTACATATACTACAAACAGTAGGGGGGGTATCTTAACAAATTCCTGCTACAGGAGGCTGTAGAGAGCAATTAGAGCAAAAAAAGGTGTTTTTTTCAACCCTACCCTAGGGGTAGGGGTTAGTAATTTGGGCGCCCCCTAAAAGTCTATCAAAGCTAGTCCAAATTTGGAGATTAGTAGCGCGTTTAAAAGCGCTGACTAAGCGCATTCTATTGAGTAATACATTATATATGTCTAACTCCACTAGTTAAGAAGTTATTCTTGGTTTAAGAAAAAGTGGACTCTACCCCATTTACCAGCCTACTTAGCAAGAGACTAAGAGAATATAATACCTAATTAGGGCTTAGCGCAATTAGTATAATTAGTACTTAGTATAATTAGTAATTAGTATAATTAGTGCTTAGGGTAATTAGAGAATATATAACACTAATTAGTCTGTATTACTACTACTATTATTAAAGTATATAGTTTCTAAGAACACAACCCTTATAGTTTATATTTAACCTTAAAGTACCCTACAGGCAAGCTGGTCAACAGGCGAGTTAGTCACTTTTGCTAAGCCCCTACTAAAACCTACCCTATTATGGCCTAAAACACTACACTTTGGCTTTGTAGAGGGTAATACAGCATAGAATATTATTTAGAAACCTCTTCTACATTAGTCTTACATGTTTACGCGTTGTGTCTAGTCTAGTTGCACCTTCTATAGCGCCTTTAGGTTAGCTTACCCCCTTAAGCGCGCACCTGCTTCTTTACCCTCTTTCTATCACTACGCGCCCTAAACTCCTTTAGAGCTGCTAGTTACTGCCTATTTCTAACTATTAGGGTCTCTTCCTTCTAGATACGCTTTCTTTTGTGTAATTTCTGTTGTGTAGTAGCCTTATTAGCTGCTTAAAGCTTACTAATTTACTATTAAACTAAAACTAGCTTATGCGCAATAATTGCAGCCCCCTTTAACACCTTCTTAAACGCCTTAACTATTAATGTAGGAGAACTATCTATATACCTCTAAATCCTTGTCTTTATAAGAGTAGATTGTAACCTAAATTCTAGGGTATTGCTTAGAGTTTGCAACTGCTACAGCTTATTGTTAATAGGTAGTAGTAGTGTTAGAGTCTAAAGCTTTATATTAAGGGCTGTTATAACCTGTTCTAGGTCAAAGGGGACTAATCTAGCACCTTAAAACCCTCCTTAGATATTGCTAGGAGTAAATACTGCATTGTAGGCTACTTTAAAGTATAGCAGGAACTTAGTCTTTGTAAGGTAGCTAATCTAGTTGTATATAAGTATTTTGGCTTAGCGTCTATACGCCTGCTTTAAAGGGGCAAAATAGCCTACATTAAGTGGCTATAGAAGGTGTAATAAGTAAGGAGATATATATATAGTTATAATCTTGTTATTCTTATAGTATTGCTAGAATTAGAGCAAGTTATAGCTCTTGTAGCTATTAATAATTAGTAAGTAGTAGGTACTAACAGTACGCTCCTTTGTATACGTGTTAAAGTGCTTTAACTACTTAAGACTAAGCTTATTAGTAGTCTAGCTGTTAGCAGAGACTCTAATAACCTAATTCTAAGGCAGGTCTTTCTTTTTGTACTAGCTAGTAAGGTAGTAGTGCGCCTTAAAGATAATAAAGAGCAGAATAGCCTATCTAGTAGCATTAATGCCCTATATAACTGTTGTCTACTCCTAGTTACCTAGCTAGACTATCTTTGGCCTTTCTTGTCTCTCTAAAGCTGTAACAACTGCTCCTTAGGAGATCTAGCCTATTATAAAGCCTATCTTATTAAAGTTGTACATGTTGTTATCCTAGATGCTATACTTAGCTTTAATGTTAGCTACTAGGTTAAACTAGCCCTAGATAATCCTAAAATCCTTGCAGAGGGCTTGCTTATAGTTGTACCTATAATTAAACTTTACTTGAAGCTCTAGCTAACGCTTAATAAACGTACTAGGCTAGTTTATGCTAACATAGCCTAGATTGCGCTTAGCGCGCAGAGAATTAGCTATAGCAGCTATATCTGCTAGCTGTAGGCTAAATCCTTGCGCGTCTAGCTTAAGTATGTGTTTAACAATTACCTTCTCCTCTAGATTGTCTAGCCCTTGCGAGTTAGGCATAGTATTGCCTTGTAAAGGTTGTCCTGTGCGTTAGTTGCTTAGTGTGCTTTAAGACACCCTATAGATAGCTGCAGTGCGTTGCTGTAAGAGATTTGTGTCTTGTTTTCAGAGCTTAAAGCGCAAGCTGTATCTAAGCCTCCTTTAACGCGTTAATAGTAGGTTGTTGTTGAGGCATTGTTATAGAATGGGTGCTGTAGTAAGGGCTTAGCAAAAGTGACTAACTTGCCTGTTGACTAGCTCGCCTGTAGGGTACGTTATTAATTAACTTTATTATTAGAATATCTTAATCCTGCTTGTGAAACAAATAGTCTACTCTATACTCTTCCTAGCAACCTAAGTAGCTAAGGTCCTAGACGTATACTACTTAGCTCTTCTAGTTCCCTACTCTTGTATTTATCCCTAAGACCTAATTAAACAATTACTTACAGACTTTGTCTAAAGTGTAACCTTAACACTATTCTAACTTACTACCTAAGCTTATTAGCCTAGAGTTATACTAGGCGCTAAGAAAAAGGTCTTAGATAGACTAAAACATAGAACTGTTTGCTATATTAATAGCAGACATTTAGAAGGCCCTAAAAATAAAGAAGCTAACAGATCTCTAAGACCTTCTTCTAGAGTTCCTAAAGGATAAATTTAGAACATTTATAAAGGAGGAAGCAGATAAGCTAGCGTGTTACTATAGTTCTAACATAGATTACGTAATTAAGCTAATTAAGCAAGACAGTAAAACTGTAATAGTACTATAGGGACTACTATACAACATGTCCTGCAAAGAGCTCTTAGTGCTATAACAACAACTCACTAGCTACTTAGATAAGGGCTTTATCTAAGTTAGTAAATCTAGTGCTTCTACCTTAGTGCTGTTTATTAAGAAACCTAGTAGAGGTCTCTAGTTTTGTATCAATTATTAAGCACTAAACGCAATTACTAAGAAAGACTAGTACCTACTACCTCTAATCTACAAGACTCTCTTACAGATATTAAAGGCGTTATAGTTTACTAAGGTACGTTATCTAAGCATTCTATAATATTAGGATTGCTAAAGGAGATAAATAGAAGACAGCTTTCTAGACAAGATTTAGGCTCTATAAGTAGTTAGTAATGCTATTTAGACTAGCTAATGCTCTAAGTATATTCTAACAGAAAATTAACTAGGTCTTAAGAAAGTACCTAGATAAATAGTGCTCTGCCTATGTAGACAATGTTTTAATCTACTCTAACAGTACCTAAAAGGAATACAAGGCTAAAGTTAAGGAAATTATCTAGAGATTAGGAGCTGCAGGGTTGTACTTTAATGTAGGGAAGAGTAAGTTCTCTTTTAAGAGAACTAAGTACTTAGGATTTATTATTAAAGCTAGTAAGAGCATCTAGATAGATCCTGCAAAAGTTGCTGCTATAAAGTTATAGAAACCTCTAAAGATAGTAAAGGGAATTAAGAGCTTTCTAGGGATTGTAAACTTCTACTAAGAGTTTATTAATTAGTTTTCTAGTATAGCAGAGCCCCTTACACGCCTAATAAGAAAAAACGCAATTTTTAAATAGGGAGAACCCTAGTAGCAAGCCTTTAATGCTACAAAGGCTATATTTACTAGGGAACTAGCTCTTGCAAACTTTAATCTAGATTTTAGAAATAATGTACTCTATAGGTAAGTTGTTTATATAAGTGAGTTGTTTATAATGCTAAGACTACACTAAACTTCCACCCTACTATACAATGCCTCAACAACAACATAAATCTAAGCTCTTAAAAGAAGCTGTAATGCAGCTTGCGCTCTAGGTAATTAAATAAGATATAACACTTACATTGCAACGCGCTGTAGCTATATATAACACGCCTTACAACACACTATATAACTAATATATAAGATAACCTGCATAAGCTGATTACACGAAAAAATTAAAAAATATAGATTAGACTAAAGAGGATGTAATTGCTAAGCACATCCTTAAGCTAGATGCCTAAGGATTTGCCCCTCAGCTGGCTGCTGTAGCTAATATAGCCAATTCCTTGCAAAAAGAGCGCAATATAGGCTAATTTAGCCTAAACTAGCCTAGTATATTTTTTAAGCGCTGCTCTAACCTTAAAGTGTAGTTTAATTATAAGTATAACTACAAGAGAGCTTTCTATAAGAATCTAGAGATTATATAAGGCTAGTTTAGGCTTCTAGCAAATGTTAAAGCTAAGTATAGCATCTAGGATAACAACACCTAACGTACCCTACAGGCGAGCCGCTCAACAAGCAAGCTGCTTACTTTTGCTAAGCTCCTACTAAACTTCTTCTCCTACACTAATGTCTTCTTAACAACACTATTTAGACGCGTTAAAGGAAGCTTAGATACAGCTTACGCTCTAGGCTCTTAAATAAAACGTAAATCTCTCTTAGCAACACGCTGCAGCTATCTACAGAGTCCCTTAAAAGACACTAAGCTACTAATACATAGAACAACCTTTACACACTAATTCTATAGCTAACTTATAGAAGCTAGATAATAATAAGAAAGAGGTAATTATTAAACATTTTCTTAAGCTAGATATGCAAGGGTTTTCCCCTTAGCTCTTAGATATAGCTACTATAGCTAATTCTTTGCGCGCTAAGCGCAATCTAGGCTCTATTAGCGTAAACTAGCCTAGTACGTTTATTAAGCAACACTTAGAGCTTAAAGTTAAGTTTAATTATAGGTATAACTACAAGAGAGCTCTTTGTAAGAATCCTAAGGTTTTACAAGGCTAGTTTAGCCTAGTAGCTAACACTAAAGCCAAGTATAGCATCTAGAATAAAGACATGTATAAATTTAACAAGATAGGCTTTATAATAGGCTAGATCTTCTTAGGAGCAGTTGTTACAGCTTTAGAACAACAGGGTTGGCCAAAGGCTATCTAGCTAGGCAACTAAGAGTAGGCTACAGCTATAGTAAGCATTAATGCTAAAGGATAGGCTATTCTAGCCTTCCTTATCTTTAAAGCCTACTACTACCTCTCTGCCTAGTACAAAGAAGAGGATCTGCCTTACATCTAGGTTATTAGAGTCTCTAATAACAGCTAGACTACTAACACGCTTAGTCTTAACTAGATAAACCACTTTAATAGGCATATAAAGGAGCATACTATTAGCACCTACTATTTACTTATTATAAATAGTTATAAGAGCTACAACTCTCTTAAATTCTAGTAATACTGTAAGGATAATAAGATTATTGCTCTCTGTTTGCTTTCTTACTTATTACACATTACACAGCCTCTTAATATAGGTTATTTTGCTACTTTAAAGAAGGTGTATAGGCGCTAAGACAAAATACTTATACGTAACTAGATTAACTACATTATAAAGACAAAGTTTCTGCTATGCTTTATACGCGCCTATAATGCTGCAATTACTTCTAAGAGCATCTAGGGAGGGTTCTAAGGTGCTGGATTAGTCCTATTTAACCTAGACTAGGTTATAATAGCCTTTAATATAAAGTTGCGCACTCTATTACTACTACTACCTATTAACAACAAGTTCTAGCAGTTGCAAACCCTAAGCAACACCTTTAAACTTAGGTTGCAATCAACGCTTATAAAGATAAGGATTTAGAGGTATATAGATAGATTGCCTACCTCTATAGGTAAGGTGTTTAAGAAGGTAGCAAAGGGGGAAGTGATAATTACGCATAAGCTAGTGTTAGCGCAACAAGGGATTACTTAGCTTTAAGCTACTAATAAGGCAGCTATACAACAAAAATTACATAAAAGAAAGCAAGTTTAGGCAGAAGAGATCCTAATAGTTATGGATAGTCTGTAATTAACAACTCTAAAGGAGTTGAGAGCGCGTAGTAATAGGAAGAAAGCAAAGAAGTAGGTACACACTAAAGGAGGTAAGCTCTTCTAAAGACGCTATAGATAGTGTAATAATATAGGACACAACGCGCAAACGTGTAAGAAAGAGGTAGAAGTAGTTTCTAAATAGTATTACAGGCTATACTGCACTTTACAGCACTAAACTAGGTTGTTTTAGGCTATAATAGGGTGGAGCTTAGTAGGGGCTTAGCAAAAGTAAGCAGCTTGCCTAATAAGCGGCTTGCCTGTAGGGTATGTTATAACTTTAATAAGACAGGCTTTATAATAGGCTAGATATTAACAAGAGTAGTTATTATAGGCTTAGAGTGTTAGGGACAGCTAAAGGCAGTCTAGCAAGGTAACTAGGAGTAGACAATAGTTATATAAGGTATTAATAGCACAAGATAGGCTATTCTATTCTTTATTATCTTTAAAGGCTGCAACTACTTCTCTGCCTAGTACAAGGAGGACAACCTGCCCTATAACTAGGTTATTAAAGTCTCTAAGAACAAACAGACTACTAATAAGCTTAGAATCTAGTAGTTAGAGCACTTTAATGCCTACACTAGGAAGCGCACTTAAGAAGGGCACTAGCTACTTCTTATTAACAGCTATAAGAGCTACAACTCCCTTAACTTCTAACAATACTATAAGGAAGCTAAGATTATTACTTTATATATGCTTCTACACTTATTGCACCTCTTATAACTACTAGATATAGGTTATTTTGCCCCTTTAAAAAAGGCCTATAGCTGCTAAGCTAAGCAGCTAATACGCAACTATATTATATATATTACTAAAATAGAGTTTCTACTATGCTTTATAGACGCCTGTAAGAAGTTATTTACTTCTATCAATATCTAAAGAGGGTTCTAAGGCGCTAGATTAGTCCCCTTTAACCTAGAATAAGTTATAATAGACTTTAATATCTGCCTACATACCCTACTACTACCTACTATAGAAGATGCTCCTTAGCAGTCCTAAACCCTAAGCAATACCTTGCAATTAGGGTTGCAATTAACGCTAGTTTAAGAGGGAATTTAAAGGCATGCAAGCAGCTTACTAACTTTAATAGTTAAGGCTCTTAAAAAGCTTATTAAAGGCGCAGCTATAGTAGCGCACAAGCTAGTGTTAGCTTAAAAAAAGAATACTAAGCTTTAAGTAGCAAATAAAGCTGCTACGCAATATAAATTGCTTTAAAAAAGTAGTTATAGCAAGAAAGGACTATAACAGCAGAAAAGGGCCTTTAGTTAGCTACTCTAAGTAAGTTTAGAGCGCATAGTAATAGTAAGAAGGCAAGGAAGTAAGTGCGTATTAAAGAAGGTAAGGCAGCCTAAAGACGCTGTAAAAGGTACTAAGAGGTAGAGTATAACTTACGCACATGTAAGAAGCCTATAGAAGGTGTTACTAAATAATATTATATGCTGTACTACTGTAAAGAAGGCCAATGTAGGCCAATACAGGCTATAATAGGGTAGAAGTTTAGTGTAGTCTTAGCATTATAAACAACTTACTTGTATAAACAACTTACTTGTAGAGTACGTTAGTGCTAGAGTGTAACGCGTTAGGATAAGCAATAGAAAGAGTACTATCTTAATATAGAAAAGACAAGATACTCTGTATAGTAGTATACTTCTTAGCTAAGAACTCTAAGGCAGAAGTAAACTATACTAGTTACAACAAAGAAATGCTAGCAGTAATTAAGAACCTCTAGAAATAGAGCATAGAACTAAAGCAGGTAAAAGGATTTACAGTTGTTACTAATTATAAGAACTAAGAGTATTTCTATAAAGCTTCACTTCTCTTAGAAAGACATATCTAATAATTAAGCCTTCTTAGCTAGTTTATCCTTACCTTTGCCTATAGGCCTAGCAAGGTTAACAACTATGCAGATACACTTTTAAGAAAAGAGAAAGACGTTCTCCTATCTATAAGAGACAAGAAGACTAAGACTAGACAGTTTTAATTATTAAAACTATTTACAAAGGTAATAAGAAGTAACCTAGAAGACAACTCTGCTAATAATATATAAGTTTTCTCCTTAGAACTACGTAGGGCAGACTAACTCCTCTCTATAATACTCTAGGATAAAGAACTGCGTATAGACACGCCTCTAGGCAGAAGCCTAGAGCTATATAATAATATTAAGGAATTTAAAATACTCTAAGAGAACACTACTAAGAATAATAAGACCTACTAACTTGCTAAGTTATCTATCTTTTTAGGAGCTAGGAAGTTTCCTGCGTAGCTTAACTTTAAAGTCTCTCCTCTAAGTACTCTATAGATAGCAGAGACTAAATATATTACTACAAGAGAGTATAGGTTCTAAACTCTGATAATCTTAGGACTAAGACTATTAACAATGCCTATTGTCTACTAATTACAGGCTATCTAGGATAAGGAAACATGTATATAATTCTCTCTTAATCCTAGTTCTAGCTAGGGATATTAACTGCCTTACGCTAGTATGTAGAGAACTGCAACATCTATAGAAGAACAAAGCTATAGAGAGAACTAAAGCAAGGACTTCTTAAACCTCTTCTCTTGCTTAATAGGATCTAGAAGGAAATTTCTATAGACTTTATAATAGACCTCTCCAAAAGTAATAACAACTATAATCTTATAGTTATTACAGACAGACTTTCTAAAGATGTTATCCTAGTCCCTTTACTAAACTAGTTAGTAAAAATAGTTACCTGCGCATTTATATCTAATGTAGTAGCCTACTAATAGTTGCCTAATGCAATTGTCTCTAATTAAGGAACGCTATTCTTTAGCAACTTCTAGCAAATAATGTGCTAACTGCTAAGGATTATATAGAGGCTCTCTATAGCCTTCTACCTCTAAACTAATAGAAGTACTAAGTGTATAAACTCTGTAGTAGAGGCCTACTTAAGAGCCTATATTAACTAGGCCTGGGATAATTAGTCTGTAAAGGTACTAGTAGCCTAGATTTCTTTCAAAGGTTAGGTAGCTATATTTACTAGCTTTAGCTCTTTCTTCCTCTAGTATAGTTACAATGTAGACCTAGTCTAGATAGACCTAGACTTAAAAGCAGAGTTATTGTAATAGCACATAAGAAAACCTACTAAAGCTGTAGTAAGTATAGTATAGAAGTTTATTAGATTAGTTAATTTTGTTAATGTAAAGAAAGTAGGGGGAAAGAGAAGACAGACTACTTTCTTCCCTAATCTAGAAGACCTAGACTAACTAGACTAGGTAATTCCAAAATAGGAAGCGTA
>SATY01001204.1:0-11018 GCA_004335155.1 Ascochyta viciae
ACCCTACACCTACCCCTGGTCCGTGCGGCCCCTACCCTACCCCTACTATACCCTGTGGTACGCCCTACCTATTTGCTAGCGTAAGCTTACTTGTGTAGAGGCTAGCACCTAATCCTTCCTAATCTTAGGAACTAGCACTAGAGTAATTAAGAAAGCGCCAAATAGAATAAACAGGAAACGTACAAAGGATCTAATTCTTTAAAACATTACTATAGTAGAGGGATTTCACGTTAATATTGTGTTAGAAGCTTAATTAAAGAAGGCAGGTGTATAGTACTTAGGATTAGACTTAACACTACGTATTAGCTTACTGCAAAAGAGCATTGTATTAGCTACTTTAACGCGCTATTATAACCTTACTTTTATAGAATACAAGCTATTGTTAATCTATCTAGTTGTAATAAGCGTAACTCTTTCTACTTAGAAGCTTAGATTGTAGACTACCTACTCTAGATCTAACAATAAGGATCTATAGCACGCCTAAGCTAGGCATCTAGGACCTATAGCGCTCTAGGCACTTGTAAAGAATGCCTAAAATATAAGAATTAACATAACCTTACACTAGCAGTGCAAACACTATGCTATAACTTATACTAGCTAAGTTATATCTAGGAGGCTAAAGGAACAATTACCCTAGCTATACTAGCAGATCGCGTAGAATCTCTTTAATATGCCTAAGGGTTGTCTAGGAGAGGTATAGATGTTGCTAATTAAAGATAAGTATAGTAGGAAGATCTATACCTACCTAATCTATGCTAAGTTATTAGATAAGATTATAAGGGTATTTAAGAAATTTGTAAGCGTTTTATACACATAATATAAGCTCTATATATCTATAATTCTCTAGGAGAATAACGTTGCTATATTACTATAGTGTAGCTAATTATGATTTAGTGTATAGGCAGAAGATTATAGTATTAAGATCTAGAGCACCCTAACGTATACACGCAAGCTAAATAGAGGTACAAAAGGAGCTAGGCAGGAGATTATTACTAAGTTAATTAAGATAAGGAGTAGGGCTAACCTACTAGCAAAGCCCTAGCTAGAGGTAGTAGAAGTAGCTACGTAGCTATACAATATAAGCCTATCTTATAGCTACAGGTTAATCGCTCCCAACACAGTATTAGATAATTAGTTTAGGCAGTACTTTAAGTACTATTAACTAGAGCAAATCTGTTACTACTTAGCAGATCTCTAGCTAGATTAGAGTAGAATTTACGCCTATAGATGCTAAGCATATCTCCTAAACAGGGAACAAGCGGCTAGGCGTAATAAACAGGGCTTTCAAGTAACTCTAAGAGGCTATATTAGATATCTAGTAGGATACAGAGCGTCTAATATATACAGAATACAGATTCTAAAGCTTAATTAGATTATAACTACGCGCAACATTACTTTTAATAAAAGCTTATTCTACAAAGAGAAGGAAGCAGTAGATTATCCACAAAAAGAGCTTAAGTTGATTATAGATCTATTGCATAACAATAAGGTTAGGGATGCAGAAGAAGCATTTAAAAGTATTTTTAATTAGCTCTACACAGCAGCCTACAAGCAGGTAGGCACTAAAGATCTAGGTTACTCTTAGCAGCAGCTAGGAGGTAAGGATCTAAGAGATAATAATTAACTGCCTAGCTAGCTAGTAGATTATACTAAATAAGGAACATCTCTTGCATAAGTAATAAACAAGGCTAGTAAGTTATAGAGAATCTACGCAGGGAATCTAGAGTATTTAGGCCTAAGAACTCTAGAGCTTACAGCTAAGCCTAGCGTTGCACACCCTAGCAGCTCCTAAAAAGAGCACTTACCTAGAGAAGTAAGCCTACTAAGAGAAGTAAGATTAGAGAGATCTAGGTAATATAACACTACACCTATACACTCTAAGAGCACTGCTCCTACAGCTCTAGGTGTTAAAGGCAATGTAGCTACTATAGAAGACTTAGATTAATTAGAAGCAGCACTAATCCTAAGCTTACAACTAGTAAGGAGGAGCAGAAGATTACGCTATCTAGATCTAGAGGATCCTAGAAGTGATATCCTAGAGGCTTACTTTCTCCTATATAACTACTAGACAGATTATAGAGAAAGCTACCTATTAGATAAGTTAATCCTATTAGAATTAACTAGCACTAAGCTTAAAACAGTACATGCTGTAATAAGAGCATTAGCAGAGAAGAAGAAGCAGCTACTAGTCTTAAACTAAGCTTAACAGCTACACAGGGACCAACTCCTAAACCTACTACAATAATAGAGAGATCTACTCTCTTACCTACACAGACTACTATTTAAGCAAGCTATAGAAAAGGAGATTACTACTCTACACAACGCAGGTACCTAGAAAGTAATTAACTTACTTACTAGAGATAACAAGCTACTGCTACTTAAATAGGTGTTCACGTACAAACTAGATTAAGATAGCTACTTTCTTAAGTGCAAGGCAAGGATAGTAGTACGTAAGGATCTCTAAGTTATTAACACAATCTAGTCTACCTACACAGCAACACTTGCTGCTAGGTTCTTATTAAGTTTTACACTTTAGACAAGTCTGTAAGTGATCGTTCGATTAGGTCTTAAGGATGAATACGAGAGCAGGGAACTAGGAGGGGTAGTAAGTAGTATGCGTCTAGGACCTTAGCTACTTAGGGTGCAAGGAAGAGTATAGAGTAGACTATCTGTTTTACAAGCAGTTGAGATATTCTAATAACAAAGTTAATTAACAAGGTTAAACACAAACTATAAGGGTTGTGTTCCTACAAACTATATACTTTAATAATAGTAGTAGTAATGTAGACTAATTAGTGTTGTGCATCCTCTAATTGCACTAAGCACTAATTAGACTAATTACTAATTATACTAATTGCGCTAAGCCCTAATTAAGTCACGTGTTCCCTTGGTCCCTTACTAAGTGCTAATACTATAATTGTTACTTACTTATGTTTATTCTGTTGTTATAATTACTGTGCTGCAGCTACTATAATTAGGCAAATCCTTTCTATGTTCTGTAGATTGTAACACTATCCCCCTTCTGTCTTAGCTTAGTCTCTTAAGCTTGTTTATATGACGCAGGGCCCTTCCTTAATTGTTAGGCAAGTCTTAATAATGCTAAAACATCTAACTATTTTAAGTTTAGCTTGCTGTTATTGCCTGTACAAATTTATTAAATCCTTTAGAGAGATTATAGTGCAGAAATGCAAAACCTGTATAAAGCACAACTGTGTGTGCAAGGTTTACATTTAGTCTAGGAAGTGCAGTAAGTATGTCTATTTAGAGCAACGTTGTAACGTAAAGGTAACTTAATCTAAGTTTATTTAACTAGTGTCTAAAAAAGAGAAGTTGTGTGTTTGCATAAAAGAGAGTTGTAAAGCGCAAACTAAAGCGCTCTAGGTATCTAAAAAGGCTATAGAGGACCTGCGTGTAGCTTGTGCACGCAAAGAGCAGTTGCAGCTACAAATAGATTTGTTAGACTATTGTGCTAAAGAGGCTATCGTAGTAGAGGAGCGTGGTATTAAAGAGCAGGAATAGATAGAGACAGGGACTATTAAGTTAACAGATCTGTTTAATAAGTTCTTATTGTTGCCTAGTACCTAGGGTGCCTTTAAGGGTTATCTGTTAGAGTACTAGGAGAGCGACGTAGCTTTGCCTAATTAGTCTCTTTAAATTGCTTTAACATCTGCTAGCAATTTGTAAGGTGCGCTGTTAGTTCCTATATGTTTTCTAAGTCTAGGTAACCTAACTATTTAACTAGGTATTTGTTGCTGTTGCTGATATTGCAATGTTGTATTATTTTTTTAACTTCCTACTTGTTGTTAATGTTAACCTAATAGTGGGAGTCCTTCTGGATTAGCATTCTAGAGTTGGCTAGTTCTAGCAGGGATTTGTAGAACACTAGATAGATCTTTGCATCCTTAGGCAGGGCAAGTCTATAGTTAACTAGGCTTATCTGCTTAGAAATGAAAAATAGTCTAACTTTAATGTAATCTAGTTTCTTTGTAGTTCTTTATGTCCAAAGGTTTTTTGTAAGGGAATAGACTTTATTCCCCTCTTTTAGCTAAGGTGCTGTTTTTTATTTCTAGTTAACATAAGAGATTGCTTGTTCTTAAGCCTTGCTAATGTTTTCTAGCGTTTTCTTATGTAATTCCTTCAGTTTCTAAACTAAGGAGATTGCTAATTCTGTTTGTACTAGCGTATTTAGTGCTCTAGTAAAGAGATTTAGGTGTTTCCTGTAATTTAAGAAGAATAGCGTTGCACTTGTTACTTCTAATAACTTGTTATTGTATACAATCTATGCTATAGGTAACAACAAAACCTAGTTATCTTGCTGCTAGTTGCTGTATATTTGTAGAAATATTTCTATAGTTTAGTTTATATGTTTAGTCTGTCTATCTGTCTGTAGATAATAGGCTGTGGATAGCTTCTTCTTAGTGCTAATAGCTGCTAAGAGCGTTGTCTAATAGTTTAACGTAAAGAGCTTGTCTCTATTGCTAATAATTAATTTAGGCATACTGTAATGCCTAATAACTTAGTCTAGGAATATGTGAGCGAGCTGCTCTGTAGTATAACTATATTAGAAGGGTATTATTTTTGCAGCTTTTGTAAATCTGTCTACTACAACAAAGATTAAGTCGTAGCTGTATCCTGTAACAAGGTCCTTAGAGGTAGGTAATTGTGTAACAAAGTCTATTGTAATGTTTATCTAAGGGGCTGTTAGTAGCTCTATTGCCTATGCTTCTCTGTATTTAGTGTGTATGCTGTGCTTGTTCTTCTAGCAATCTATACAATCTTTAATGTACTTAGTAACCTTGTCTTTTATATTTAGGAACTTATAGTGTCTCTTAATAAGTTCTATAGTCCTTGTAATACTAAGGTGTCTGTAAAGCAGGTTATTATAGTAACTAGCTATAATTTCTTCCTATAATTCTTCTAGTACTTCTAATAGGATGCGCTGTTCCTTTTAAACCTATATTATATTGTTAAGCTGCTGTAATAGTCCTAAGGATCTATTCTTATTAACTCTAAGTATGGCGTGTTTGTTAATTGTTTTAGTTCCTGCAAGGTTGTGTTGTTGACTAAGTGCATTAGCTCTACTATTGTCTTTTCCTAGCGTGTACAGGATCTTAAACTTGTACTATCCTAGTAGTTTAGCCTATTAAACCTGTCTTTGGTTAAGTACCTTAGTTGTAGTAAACTATACTAGGTTCTTGTAATCTATATAGATAGTAAGGTCTAAGCAGCTCTCTGTGTAAACTTGCTAATATTTTAGTGCTAATATAATTGCTAAGAGTTCTTTGTTATATACATTGTAGTGTTATTTAGGTCCTAAGAACTTGTGTAAGTAATAGGCAATTAGGTGCTATAAGCTATCTTGTTCCTAAGTTGCACATGCTCCTAATGCCAGATCTAAGGCATTAGTTTTAAGCTAAAGCAGTTTTCTGCTCTTAAATATAATTATAGTAGGTGGCTCTACGCATGCTTGCTTAAGTGATTAAAATGCGTCTTCTTGCGCTTGTTTCTACTTAAATAGTACATCCTTCTGCGTAAGCTTAGTAAGTAGTAAGGCTCTAAGGGAGTAATCCTTTATAAAGCGATAGTTGAAGTTAACAAACCTAAGGAACTCTTAAATGTTCTTAACAGTTTTAAGTATTAGCTAATCCTTTACTACCTGTATCTTTATTTTGCTTATCTTAACTCTGTACCTTCCTACAATATAGCTAAGGAACTCTACTTTGTCCTTGTGCTATTTGCACTTCTCTAGCTTTAGCCTAAAGTCTGCTTTTGCTAAGCATTCTAACACTTGTTGCATGTAGATCTTATGTTCTTCTAGTGTCTTGCTATATACTAGAATATTGTTAAAGTAGGCTACTATAGTAATGTCTAGGTATGCTTATAGCACGTTGTTAATAAGAGCCTAGTAGACTGCTAGTGCATTAGTTAGCCTAAATAGTATAACTATATACTTAAAATGTCTATAATAGGTTCTAAACGCTGTCTTCTATTCTTTGCCTTTCTTTATGTGTATTAGGTTGTATGCTCTGCGTAGGTTAAGTGCAGTAAAGAACTTTGCTTCTAATAACTAGTCTTGCAGTTCTGTTATGTTAGGCAGCAGATACTAATTCTTAATAGTAATGTTATTAAGCTTTTAGTAATTAACGCAAAGCTGTAGTTTGCTGTCCTTCTTTAGTACAAATAGAATAGGGAATCCTGCTAGGGATTTAGATTTCTTAATAAATCCTTTTGCAAGGTTCTCCTTAATGTAGTTTCTTAGTATCTTAAGTTCTTTCTTATATAACTAGTATATTGGCCTAAAGGATAGTTCTTTCCCTTTCTAGAGCTTAATCTTACAATTCTAAGGTTAGTGCTTAGGTAGTGCTTTTGCAGATAGCTCTTCTTTAAACATCTAGGCGTACTAACAGTATACATCTAGTATAGCAGGAGTTGCACTATCTTTCTTCTTAATTGTTATAGAGGGGCTTTCTAGGTCTATATAATTAACTACTTTATCTTAGCACGTATAATAGTTTAGAGAAATGTTATTAATCTTCTTCTTATCTACTAACTCTAGCGTAGGTTGCGTAGGCTAGTATGTAGTTATGCTATATCTGCACTCTTTAAATAAAAGCTATTAATCTTTCTAATTAATCTGTAGGTTATGCTTTTGTAACTATAGTACTTCTAGTATAACGTTGTAAATAGCTATGCCTAGAATGTCTAGTAACACTACCTTGTAGTAGTTCTATACTTAGAGAGGTACACCTTATACTTTAAGTGTAATTCTATCTTTTCTTAGCATTAGTTGTCTATTAGCTACTTATAATAGGTATAGGTTTTCTTTATTTCTTAGAAGAAGTCTAGCTTGCTTTACTACTCTAAGAGATATATAGTTTCCCTAAGCTCTAAAGTCTAATAATGCTAATAGCTTCTACCTATTTACTATAATAAGGAGCTTAAAAAGGTTATAGGTCTTAATAGAGTTAATAATAAAACTCTAGGTACTCTTTTTTGTTCCTCTAAAAAAGACTTATTGTCTATTCTAAACCCTTTAAATTCTTCTAGAACTAAGTGTTTCCTGTATCTAGGGTTAAGGCATAACTGCTAGTAGTTGTTAAAGTAGTTGCTATTAACTAATAGCTACATTTACGTTACTGTAGTTAGGTTCTTGTCTTTAGAGAACATAACGTAGTTGCGTTTATTAATTAAATAAATATTACAAAAGTTGTTATTACACTTGTACTATTATACGCGATAGCAGTTACAAGGTAATAGGAAATAGTGCACTCTTAACTTGCATTTATAGTGTGTTGTGCACTTATTATCTCTATATTTAGTCTATAAAAAATTTACATATTTAAAGTTCTAAAAGTCTAGAATATACTATGTGCAAGAGTTAATAGTAGCTAAAAGTAGCTAGCTTATTATATTGTTCTGTATATGTTGTAGTTTCTAATTATACTAGTTTTCTTCTTCTAGTTTATTATAAATTTTGTTAACAAGGCACTAGCAGTCTGCAAGGTCTTCTTTAAGTCCGTTAATAATTTTGTTAAGGCTACATCTTAGCCTTACGTGCTTTAGTAGTATTGTTAGCTAGTGTATAAGAGATTAACACATATTACAATATAATTTATTATTTTTATTACATTTCTATTGTTGTTAAGTGCAGTAGCATTTCTTGTAGCAGTGTTAGTGTGCTAATCTAGATCTAATTAAGCTAGAGCCCTTCTTATTATATCTAAGAAGCTATTTATCTTGTTTTAATACTCTTGTAATTCTTTGTAAGGTGTTGCTGCGCGCTTAAAAGGTTTAATATATTCTATATTATCCTTAAGACTAGACTCTAGGTGTAAGGAGCTGACCTCTAAGGGAATTTGCTAGTAGAATACAAGATGGATTTAATAGAGAACAACTTCTAGAGCAGAGGTTGCAGAGTTTTTATAACCTTATTTTAGACATTTTAGCTCTGTGACAGGGCTCTAGTCTATGCTAAGAGTGTAAACTAGAGTACTGCTAAGGTAGTGTACACTAAGGAACTAGCACCTAGGCCTAGCTTATTATAGTACTCTCCTACTTATTCCTTGTTTATTAGCGCGTGTCTTAGTTAAAACAACTCTATTACCTACTCTCTACTTTCCCTATTCTCTATTGCACTACCTTTTAAGCCTGCGCACCTTCCTTTCAAGACTCTACTACTATTTAATTGTTTAACTGCCCTGTCTTGCTTAATTTTAATAATAGTGCCTCCTAAATTGCCTTCTACCTTGCGTTCCCCTACTAAGAAGGCGCAAGGCAAGTGGGTAAGTTGCCTCCCCTCCTTCTAGTCTGCTTACTTACTAACTTTCTTATTTTGCTTAGGCCTGCAGCGCTGCTCCTGTAGATCCTACTCCTTCTAATACTTATTTAGCTAAGAAGGCAAAGCTTACAATAGAGAATGTTGTTCTTAAAGACAATAAGATTAAGGAAGCCTTTAACAATGCTCCTATTAACGCCTAGGCTAAGAGTTAGAGTAAGTAGTCCTTATGTACTTAATATACTAGCAGCTATAAAGATTCTAAGATCTGCGTTAACTGCGTGTTAGCTAGCTAGGTCTATACCTTTACTACTAGTAGCTGTTCTACTAGCTGCGCTAACTATATTCTTAGCTACACTTACTACTATAAGGTAAGTTCTTTAGTTCTTATTACTTAGTGTTCTCTACTCTAGCTAATTATTTCCTAGGCTCTATGTAAGACCTAGAAGACTCTAAATAAGTACCGCATCTTCTTATAGTTCTCTAAAAGCAACTCTGCAAAGCTTTTAAGCGTTATTAAGCCTATCTAGACAGACTTTAAGAAGTGTAAGAACCTTCTATATTACACTAATCTTGTATCCTAGCTAAACGCTTACTTATCTGCTACTAGGTACAAGACTAAGTAGTCTAAGTACAAGACTAAGGTTAATAAGGTTAAAGCTTATTTCTTTTCTATTGTAGTCTTTGTAAAGCGCACTGCTATTACTACTAAAGAGGTAGCAGTCTAGGCTAAGACTCTAGTAAGTTTTTCCTTTCTTTTCTTACTTATTTTTAGGAGTCTTTGCTAATTCTGTGCTTAATATAGCTTGCTATTAACTTAACACTACTTACGCGCTTTATTTACTTTAAGGCTAACCTCTGCGCACATCTTAAGATCCTCTTTACTACTAGATATAAGGACTTTGCGTAAGTGCTTATTAAGGACATTACTAACGCTGCTGTAGGTAATAAGGACAATAGTAGTAGCAGAAGCTCTGCTAAGGGTAGTACTTAAGGCTTTTCTTGTCTATAGTGTTTAGGATTCCTAGCTAGATAATACCTAGCCTTGTAGCTTCTTTTTCTTTGTAATAACATAGCACCTATCTAGTACAGCCTATTTCTTAAGATAGGCTAATGTAGTAAGCAATCTTCTTAATAACTAGTGTCTCTTCTCTTTGCTTATGCATGTCTCCTCTCCTGCTCTTCCTCTACTTCTCCCCTTTAGGAGTAAGAGAGTTAGTTATTCCCTTCTAGAGATTCTAACTAGAATCCTAGGAGTAAGTTCCTATCTCTATTTCTTTCATCTCTTATTGTAGACAACTATCTGTCTAAGGCCTCTAGGTCTTTGTAGACGTCCTCTCTTTCCTATGTTTTGCTAGCATAGTCTTCCTATTGTACTAGGTATTTACGTCTCTTGTTCCTCCTTCTAGACTGTTGTTCCTTACAGATAGAGTTAACTTTCTATTCCTTAAAGAACGTACTATTGTTGTTAGTAATAATTAGAGGGCTAGGCTAGGGGTTGTTATTTAATTGTCTATAGAAAGGGTTCTGTAGGCACAACTTACGCTAGTTAACATAGAAGACAAGGTAGATTTTGCTATTAACATTTAGTTTAATGTTGTGTAGAGAGATAACCTCTACAACTATATACTTCTAGTTCTTCTAATCTAGCTTCTAACTTGCTTAGCTGTTTAAGAAATAGTTTCCTAGCTTTAGCTAGACTTTGTTTCTAACCTTTAGTTAGGAGGCTTCCCTTTAGTGTGTGTTAGCTTGCTATTCTTATATCTACTAAGCCTCTGCTATCTAGGCTTTAACAAAGTTAACTGTTTTAACAAACTTCTATACTATGCTTGCTATAGCTCTAGTAGGTTCCCTTGTATGCTAGTGCAATAACTCTACTATAAAGTCTAGGTCTATCTAGACTAGGTCTACATTGTAACTATGCTAGAGGAAGAAAGGGCTAAAGCTAGTAGACGTAGCCACCTAATCCTTAATAGCAATCTAGGCCACTAGTACCTATGCAGCCTAAATATCCTAGGCCTAATTAATATAGGCTCTTAAGTAGGCCTCTACTATAGAGTTTATACGCTTAGTACTTCTATTAGTTTAGGAGTAGAAGGCTGTAGAGAGCCTCTTTAAAATCTTTAGCAGTTAGCACATTGTTTGCTAGAAGTCGCTAAGGAATTATGTTCCTTAATTAGAGACAATTGCATTAGGCAACTAATAGTAGGCTACTACGTTAGGTATAAAAGCGTAGAGAACTGTTTTCACTAATAGGTCTAGCAAGGGGACTAGGATAACGTCTTTAGAGAGTCTATTTATAGCAACTATAAGATTATAGTTGTTATTACTTTTAGAGAGATCTATTATAAAGTCTATAGAGATTTCCTTCTAGATCCTATTAGGCTAGGGGAGAGGTTTAAGAAGTCCTTGCTTTAGCTCACTCTATAGCTTTGTCCTTCCAGAGATGTTGTAGTTCTCTACATACTAGCGTAGAGCAGTTAACATTCCTAGCTAAAAGTAGGACTAAGAGAGGATTGCATACATGTTTCCTTGTTCTAGATAACCTATAATTAGTAAATAATAGGCATTGTTAATAATCTTAGTTCTAAGAGTATTAGAATTTAGGACCTATACTCTCTTATAGTAACATAATTAGCCTCTATTATCTATAGAGCACTTAGAGAGAGAGACTTTAAAGTTAAAGTGCGTAGGAAACTTCCTAGCTCCTAAAGAAATAGACAACTTAGCAAGTTAGTAAGTC
>SATY01001205.1:0-10995 GCA_004335155.1 Ascochyta viciae
CCCCCGCCCCCCGCCCCCCCCCCCCCCCCCCCCCCCCCCCCCCCGGGGGGGGGGGTGTACACCTACCTCTACCACTAGTCTGTGCGGCCCCTACCCTACCCCTACTATACCCTGTGGTACGCCGTACCCATTTGCCAGCGTAACCTAAGTTAAATAAACAATACTAACGTTTCTTATCCCTACAAACGCTGCATAGTACTTCTAAGCTATATAACTTAAGGATAGCCTAGCATTAAACAAGGTTTAGCTAGAAATTATAAGAATACGCTTATAATAGCTTTTAAATAAATTATAGTATAAACCTTTCCTTTCTACTATTATTTCCTAGGCCTTGTTACAGTGTAGAGTGGCACATTAAGCAGTTATATAGTAGAGCTACCTACTAATTTATCTAAGGCCTTAGTACTGTAAGAAGACTCTAACTTAGTGTTAGAAGACTCTAACTTGGTATTAGAAGACTCTAATCTAGTATTAGCTTGCTGCAGACTAGAAGAATAGGTTAGCAATAGATTTAGAATGCCTTCTAGGTTATTTACTAGACGCTCTATTAACTTATAAAAAGAAGCTAATGCTAGGATTATTATAGTGCAAGCTTAACTCCCTTTCCCTATAAGTAGGTTGTACTTAGGATAGAGGTTTTAAATATGTATAGAAAGTATACTCTTATTACTAAAGCGTCTCTATAAATAGATTTAGAAGGTATTATTAATTAATTATAAGCAAACTTACACTATAAAGAACTTTACTTCCTTTTTTCTAACTAGTATAATAGAAGATCTCTTTTTTATATAACTTACAATTTTTGCCTACTCTAATTAGAGCTAACTTAGGCGTCCTAGTAGGTAGCTTCTTAAGAGATGTGTATAGGTAATAAAATAACTATAACTAGTTATAAATAGATTTATAAGTAGTTCTAGCAAACTTATAAATTTCTTTAGAGCCTTTGCTATTATAGAGGTAGATAACAAAGTAAGAACTTTGCTAGTGTTAAGCTTTTATAGTTATAAATAACACGTTATTACTTTAAAGAAAGGAGTTCTGCTAAACCTATTTAGAAGAGATTTGTAATGCGTTCTTAGTCTAATTATACATTCTCTTTCTAGCTAAGGGCATGCCTTGGTTCTTCTAGCTCTAACTTCTTTTCTTTAATTTAAAGAAGGTCTCTTTAACTATTTAGGTGCTTTTAATTTATTTTTTCTTTTAATTTAAACTCTTCTTTTTAAAGTAATAGCTGTGCCCATGAAAGGTTTAGCTCCTCCTAACCTTATTAGAGTGTTTAGTTTAAAAGAAGAGCTTATTATTGTAGTAAGACTCTAGAATGCGTTTAAAAGGCATTTACAATAGCTTATAGAGGTTATATATAGGTAGTAGTAAAGATCTAATTAGTAATAACCTTGCAGGTAATAATTGCACTAATAAAATAGATTGCAACCTAGACTAAGACTATAGAGTAGCTACCTTAGATCTACTCCTCTTTGCTTATAGCGTCTAAATATAACTAGAAGAGTTAGACACTACTAAGAGAGTATTGTTATTATTATTATTATTAGGTATTTTAACAACCTCTTAAAAGTGTCTTGCTTTGTATTCTAAATAGATTTTAGTATACTATTATTTAGTGTAAGATAGAACATACTCTACTCTCTTCCTTAGTTTAAAAAGAAGCGTTAGCTAGCACTTTGTATTATTTAATAAGAAAGACAAACCTTATACTGCTTATAGCAATTAAACTCTTTAATATTCTGTAGGTCTATCTGCATAGCACTTTAGACAATTAGAATACACTACTAATAGATTTAGAATTAGTTTTTGCGTCTTACTTCTTAACTGCTTAGAGCAGATTATAATTCTTTCTAGTTTAGTAGAACTTTTGTCTAGCTTGCTCTACCGCATTTAAGGTTTGCTCTAGTCTATTCTATAGGTCTTCTAGCATAGAGCTATTACATGCTACTAAGCTAGCTGTAATAACTAGTATCTGTATATCCGGAAAAAAAATTGCTATTTTAATTTTAAGAAAACATAGAAGTGTACTGTGGGCTATAGTATTAGCAGAACTCGCATTCTATCTATACACAAAACATACTATCTCTATACTACAGCTTGTATGTTTTAATAATTACCTAGATAAATATTATTACTGTAATTCTTATACTATGATTGCAAAATTGCTTGCGTAAGACTTTTATGTTTAGCGCATTAATAGATGTAACCTGCTACATTTTTAAAACAGCCCTAACACCTGCTTAATGTTTTCTAAACAGCCTTTATGTCTACTTAATGTTTTCTAAACAGCTTTAACGCCTGCTCTATGTTTTTTAAACAGCTTTAACGCCTGCTCTATGTTTTCTAAACAGCCTTAATGCCTGCTTAACATTTGCTAGATAACGCTAACGTTGCTAATTTGTGTTTAATGCATTGCTACAACCTTAAACAGTTATATAATAAGTTATTAATTACAGTCTATATACTAGGATCGCTATTAAGGAGACAGTATGTGTTCTTGTTGTACTTTGCCTTATAGTATAGTACATGCCCTTGCTATACTCTGCCTTACAGTATAGTGTGTGCCCTTGCTATACTCTAACTTATAGTATAGTATGTGCCCTTACTATACTCTGCTCTATAGTACAGTATGTGCCCTTGCTATAATCTGCCTTATAGTACAGTATGTGCCCTTGCTGTACTCTGCCTTACAGTACAGTATGTGCCCTTACTATACTCTGCCTTATAGTATAGTATATGTCCTTGCTATACTCTGCCTTATAGTATAGTGTGTGCCCTTGCTATACTCTGCCTTATAGTACAGTATGTGCTCTTGCTGTACTCTGCTCTATAGTATAGTACATGCCCTTGCTGTACTCTGTTCTATAGTACAGTACGTGCCCTTGCTATACTATGCTTCTTAGTATAGTATACGCCTTTGCTGTACTTTGCTCTACAGTACATATAGTGTGCCTTATTAGCACACATTGCATTCCCTTTTGTCTTTTCCTAGCTCTTATATATCTAAATGCAAAACTACTTGCCTCTATATATCTATAAAACTTTTAATAACACTTGTCTTGCTTACTTAGTTGCAACCTATTAACTATACACTCTTTAATAGCAATAATCTGTTAAGCACTATGTGAGGGCACTGCAGGCAGGCAAGAGATAGAACGAAACGTATAGTATTAGATAAGATAAGAGATAAATCCTTAGGGGTTGAGCTCCTAAGGATTTAGGGGAATATATACGTGTGTGTAGGCTCTAAGAGGTAACTGTAGTCGCCCTAAGGTGTTCCTAAGGGTTAGCATGCCTAAGGTAGAAAGCCTCTAACAATAGCCCTCCTCCTTCTTGTAGTCTGTCCTAGACTGCTAAACCCTATATGCTAATGCTTGCTAGTTTAAACTCTAAAAAAACCTCTAACGTAAGAGGAAAATAGTTAGGAGAAAGCTAGTTTGCTTATTAGTAGGTGCTTAAATTTATTAATTATGTTAGCACAAACAACTCTCTATAGAGTGCAGCTAGCACTAGTTTACTGCTTGCTAGGTAACCTTACCTCTAGATCCCTTAGGATTAAAGACTCTAGAACCTATAGTTAAGGCTGTTAGGGAGTTAGGTAATAGTTTAGTAGATTACTAAATAAGTGTTTAGCTGGTACTGCCCTGTAGGGTTTCCGCAGCCTTACCCTAGTCTCCTTAAGGATATAGTGCCCTTAGTCTAGTAGCCTTAACCTTTAGGAGCATAGTAAAAAGAAGATATAGAATAAACTATATAGTAAATATAGCAGGTTCTCTCTATAGAATACCTGTTGCTGCACTGTAGTCCCTATAGGGCACTGCTACTCTAAGTCTAGAGACTGCAGTTGCCTAGGAGCTAGTGTTAGGTGCAGTAATATGCTGCCCTAAGCTATTTTCTTAGTATAACAACTTATCCCCTATAGGTTACTTAAGTGTCTAGGCTCTTTGTCTATAAGCTCTGTAGAGGCATTATTACTCTTAGTCTAAACAACTATAGTTGCTAGGAGCATAGACTTGTTTGCTTAACTGCTGTAGCAGTTTAGCTAGACATATTATTACCTTTACCTAAGAGGTACCCTGTAGGGTATCTAGTTAGTGCCTAAGGGTTGTCTGTCTCCTGCGTAAGTAGGCCCTAAGCGACACACTATATATAGGTAGCTTGTTATAATAATATTAGGCGTTACCTTGTACTTAGATTAATCCTGTTATAGAAGTCTATCTGCTAATTATATAATGTACTCTACAGGTAAGTCGTTTATACGAGTAAGTTGTTTATAATACTAAGACTACACTAAACTTCCACTCTACTACACAATGCCTCAACAACAACACAAATCTAAGCCCTTAAAAGAAGCTACAATACAGCTTACGCTCTAGGCAATTAAACAAGACGCGACACTTACATTGTAACGCGCTGCAGCTATATATAACACGCCTTACAACATACTACGCAACTAATATGTAGGACAACCTACACAAGCTGATTACGCGCTAAAATTAAAAAATATAGATTAGACTAAGGAGGATGTGATTGCTAAGCATATTCTTAAGCTAGATGCCTAAGGATTTGCCCCTCAGCTGGCTGCTGTGGCTGATATAGCTAATTCCTTGCAAAAAGAGCGCAATATAGGCTAAGTTAGCCTAAACTAGCCTAGTATGTTTGTTAAGCGCTGCCCTAACCTTAAAGTGTAGTTTAATTGTAAGTATAACTACAAGAGAGCCCTCTGTAAGGATCTAGAGATTATTAGAGGCTAGTTTAGGCTTGTAGCAAATGTTAAAGGCAAGTATAGCATCTAAGACAATAACATATATAACTTTAATAAGACAGGCTTTATAATAGGCTAGATATCAACAGGAGTAGTTGTCACAGGCTTAGAGCGTTGAGGACAGCTAAAGGCAGTGCAGCAGGGCAACTACAAGTAGACAACAGTTATATAAGGCATTAATAGCATAGGGCAGGCTATTCTACCCTTTATTATCTTTAAAGACTGCAACTACCTCTCTGCCTAGTACAAAGAGGACAATCTGCTCTATAATTAGGTTATTAGAGTCTCTAAGAACAGATAGACTACTAACAAGCTTAGTCTAGACTAGTTAAAGCACTTTAATACCTATACAAAGACGCGCACCTAAGGAGTGTACTAGCTGCTTCTTATTAATAGCTATAAGAGCTATAACTCCCTTAACTTCTAACAATACTGCAAGGAAGCAAAGATTATTACACTGTATATGCCTCTACACTTATTACACCTCTTGCAGCTACTAGATGTAGGCTGTTTTGCCCCTTTAAAGAAGGCGTATAGGCGCTAAGCTAAGGATCTTATACGCAACTACATTACTTATATTACTAAAACTAAGTTCCTACTATGCTTTATAGGCGCCTACAAGGAGACATTTACTTCTAGCAATATCTAAGGAGGCTTCTAAGGCGCTAGAATAGTTCCTTTTAACCTAGAACAGGTTATAATAGGTCTTAATGTCCGCCTACGTACTCTACTGCTACCTCCTATAGAAGATGCTCCCTAGCAGTCCTAAACCCTAAGTAATACCTTGCAATTAGGGTTGCAATTAACGCTAGTTTAAGAGAGGATTTAAAGGCATGCAAGCAGCTTACTAACTTCAATAGTTAAGGCCTTTAAAAAGCTTGCTAAAGGCGCAGCTATTGTTGCGCACAAGCTAGTGTTAGCTTAAAAGGAGAATGCTAGGCTTTAAGCAGCAAATAAGGCTGCTACGCAATGTAAATTACATAAAAGAAAGCAGTTACAGCAGGAGGAGACTATAATAGCAGAAGAAGGCCTTTAGTTAGCTACTCTAAATAAGTTTGGGGCGCATAGTAATAGTAAGAAGGCAAGGAAGCAAGTGTGTGTTAAAGAAGGTAAGGCAGCCTAAAGACACTGTAAAAGGTGCTAAGAGGTAGGGCATAACTTGCGTACGTGTAAGAAGCCTATAGAAGGTGTTACTAAATAATATTATGTACTGTACTACTGTATACAAGGCCAATGTAGGCCAATGCAGGCTATAATAGGGTAGAAGTTTAGTGTAGTCTTAGCATTATAAACGACTTACTTGTATAAACAACTTACCTATAGAGTACGTTAGTGTTAGCTATGCCTTTATTATAAATTTAGTTGTTTTTTGCTTTAGACTAGGGGCTTTGTAGATGTATAGCAAGTGTCCTATTAAGCGCACATTATTCCTTGCTAACTATGTAAAGTATAGGCGTTTAATTGTTTAGAAAGTAGGCAGTAAGGCAGCAGAACATTAGTAGGGCGGTAGATAGAGGTAAGAGAGTTGCTGTATATAAAGAGTAGATACCTTAACTTCTTCTTCCTTATTTGCACTCTACTTACACTCTACACACTTTCTACTCTACTTCTTTACTATTATGCCTCCCCTGCCTTTGCATATTAATAATGCTAAGTTGCTAGACTTTGTGTACGCGTTGCCTAACAACATAGCTCTGCAGCCTTCCCTTACTTAGTTCTAGTGTTATAGGTGCGTAACTAAGCTGTCTACTAAGTCTAGCTCTAACTCTAATAGAATAATTAAGTTATTTATATAGGTCTTTAGGCGTCCTAAGGGGTACTGCACGCGTAAGAACAACTTTAGCATGTACTCTAGATACTTAGGCAGTAACACTAGTAGATGTGTTAAGGTAAGTCTAGAACTCTCTTTAGTGCCTGCTTAACGCTAATCTATATAGATTGCGCCTCACTTCTACTACGCTATTAACATGCTTAACTTCCTTATTAAGTAAGCCAAACGTAAGACAAATAAGGAGACTGCTTAATAAGGTAACACTGCAACTAAAGATAACATCCTAGCTACAACCTAGCACTACTAGTAGACTGTTTTTAACTACGCTAAGGCCTATTGCCTTAGTGCTGTAGTGTATAAGGCTGCTGCAAACTGTTGTGTAAAAGACTTAGGTTTAAGTCTAGTAGACTATAATAAAGCTTATTAAGTTTTATGTAAGTATAACCTATAGCGCTTTTATATAAGTACCTCTATTCCTTTGCCCTTGCTGCAGCTAACTTTGTGTAGGCGGCCTTAGGTACTATTAGTTAAAAAGCAGCTTCTAATGTAGTTATTAACGTAGATGTTAAGCGCGTGTTCTAGCAGGATAGTGCTGCTAGAGGTGCAGAGAAGCGTTAGTACTACTACAGCACTAATGTGCCCTCTGCTAATAACGCCCTAGTTGCTCTCTTCTAGCAGTTAATAGTTTCTCTAACTAAGCCTGCGGCTTAGAAGACTCCTAAGCGTAGTTGTTAGAATAGCCTAGACTTCTAGCCTAGCTCTACTAAGGGCTTATAAGGTCTTTCTCTTGTTTTAGTTGCTCTTTTAGATAATGTATAGTAATAGGTTAAATGCAAATAACTATATAAACCTTTATACCTACTCTCTATGCTCTTAGGACCCTTGTCCCCTACCTTAGATAGTCGCTAGGCTAATTTACAGCCTTAGGATAGTAACCCTAGGTTAACATATTGTCTACAGTTTTATAGCATGTAAGAGTACTTATCCTAGAGGAATTTCCTTAGTTAACCCCTCTTCTGCTATAGCAGGTTTAGATTGCTCTAATCTAACTAAGCATTAACCTTGCACTTGCGAGCAGATTACTGTAGCGTATTAGTTACTATCTTAAGGTACTTGCTAAGGATTTCCTTGCAGTAGTTAAGGTTCTCTAGTAGCTCCTAGGTAGCCTCCTTATTTAGCTAACCTAGCTACTTTACTAGGTACTCTTGCCTATAGGCTTAAGTGTTATAGTGCTGCAGGATCTTTTTAACTTTATACCTCTCTGCTAGGAGAGTGTCTTCTAGGATCTGTGTAGGACCTAGCTAGAACTTCTTTTCTATAAAGGGTTCCCTCTATAGTTTAATTAATAATATGTTAAACACTAGGTGCACTCTGTCTATTAATAGTAGTAGGTCTAGCTTGTAAGCTAGCTTCCTAATCTTCTTCACAATAGTGAAGGGACCTAGGTAATAGGCATTAAACTTCTTAGATAGTTAGTTAGTTATTAGGTTCTTTGCTTAGAGCAGCACTTGCTTACTTTTAGCAAAGTGTCTGTCTGCCTGCTTAGTGTTATACTAACAAGAATTGCTCTTCTAGGCATACTCTAAGCTATCCTTTGCTGCTACCTACAGTTTATGCTACTGCTCTAGCTATCTAATTACCTGCTGGTGGAGGTCTAGTGCCTTTCTACTATCTACCTAGGCCTCTAGGGGACAGTGTAACTAGTGCTTATCTAGGACTCTATTAAAGCCCTAAGGGTTAATCCTATATACTCCCTTAATAGGGGATTTACTATATACTAAGTAAGCCTTTAAGTTGTATACATACTCTGCGTATAGCAACAAGTCTACCTAGTTATCCTATTAATAGTTTATATAGATGCGTAGGTAGGTTTCTAACTCCTAGTTTTAGCGCTTTGTCTGCCTATTAGTCTGTAGGTAAAAGGCTGTACTAAGGCAGTAGTTAATCTTTAAATAATAGCAGATGTTAGACTAGAATTAACTAGTAAACACTAACCTACAGTCTAATATTAGAGTATTAGAGAGACTATGTTTAAGAAAGCACTGCCTAAGCGGTAGTTTAGCTACTCTCTAGGACGTGACTGTCTTGGTTATAGGTAGATACTAGACATACTTGCTAAACCTATTAACTAGGACTAGGATTAAGTTGTACTTATTCCCCTAGTTATCCTTTAACGTTAGTAGGTCTGTTACAAAGTCTAGGGAGTAATGCTACTAGAGTGTATTAGGTACTAGGAGTAGGACTAGCAGCCTCTATAGCTTATGCCTGTAGATTTTGTTTAGTTAGTATACTGCGCAACGCTAAATATACTTATATACATCCTTCTTTAGGTTTAGCTAATAGTACTTTTGTTTTAACAGCTAGACAGTCTTCTTGTAACTATAGTAATCTCTTATAGGGTTGTTATAGTTCTTTGCAAGAATAGTTTAGTAAAGAGTTACGTCTTAGGGAATCTACACTTTCCTACTCCTGCGTAGGATCCTACTAGGGTTAACCTCCTAGTAGTAGTAACCCTTAGCTGCTCTGCCTGCTTTCTAACTTATTAGTAACTTATAAGCAGCGTCCTGCTCCTAAACCTGTCTAATATAGTTAGTTAAGCGTTCTAGTGTATCTAGAGCGTATGTGGATTTGCTTTGCGCAGCATTATTTGCAAGATAGGTAGGTAACCTAACTTATCTATTAAGGTTACAAAGGAGAGCCTCTGCAACATTAAAGCTAGGTTCCTAAGCTTTAAATAATTTAGATTAACTCTAGCCGCCATAGCCTGTGGATAGCTAGTTAAGAGCTAAGGGAGACGCATCTCCAGTACCTATTAATAGGTGGAATTCCTTAGGGGCGGTTTTAGAGAGTTGCTAAGATCCTGTAAGACCCCTACTAGGGCCGCCTATTACCCTAGTTGCCTATTTAACGTTTTAAGCCTTAGACTTCTAGATAGTCTATATTTAAAGCTTCTGCTAGAGAGTTAGCAGTATAGCATTACATAGTGCCTACTACTCTCTAATAACTAGTCCCTTTGCATAATCTAGACGCCTTAAGGGGCTCTCTGCAAGGTTCTCTAGTCTAGGCTTGTACTTAACTTTAAAGTTGTACCTAGCTAGCTCTCCTGCCTAGCGTGCTTGCTTAGGGGAGAGCTCCTTTGTAGTTATAAAGTACTACAGGTTGTTATAATTAAAGAGTACTTAGGCTATTAATAGGGCATGCTTAAGGTAATGTTGCTACTACCTAAATGCCTTAATAATTGCTGCTAATTCCTTATCATAGGTGTGCTATCTAATTAATAGGCCTTAGAACTTCCTACTCTAGAACGCTACTAGCTTCTAGTATTGTTCTGTTAGTACTCTTAACAATTGTAGTTGCAGTAATATAGCAGCTATAGCAAAGTCTAATGTATTAGTAAGGACTATAATTAGCTTGTTAGGATTAAAGTGCTGTAGCACAAGGGCTTTAGTAAACTTCTTCCTAATAGTAAGGAAGGCCTAGTGTACTTCCTCTAGCTAACTCTATAGTTTGTACTATCTTGTTAGGCACTTGTAGGTTTTTGCTAGCGTTTTCTTCCCCCCCTTTGTTGTAGTAGAGCCTCCTAGCTCTAACTCCAGCCTCTAGGCAGAGGTTATATAGTCTACCAACAGGCGCATAATCCTAGAGTAGTTAAAGATAAACCTTTAAAAGAAGTTAGCAAAGCTAAGGAAAACTTAGATATCCTTGTATCCCTTAGGCTTTAGCTACTCTTAGATTGTTTGCACGTAGATATGGTCTATGACTACTCTGCTAGGTGTGATAATAAAGCCTAGGAATTTAACTAACTTTGTTATAAACAAGCATTTACTTGCCTTGCAAAATAACCCCTATTTAACAAGTTAATCTAGGATCTCTTTAATATAGGATTGATAATCCTCCTTGTGCTCTAAGTATATAAGGATATTATCTAGATACACTACACAGGTATAGTTAATAAGACCCCCTAGGGCTCTCTAGATATAGGATTAGAACGTTGCTAGAGCGTTCGCCAATCTAAAGGGCATAACTAGGTACTTGAAATAACTATACCTGGTCTTAAAAGCCGTCTTCCACTTGTCGCCTTCCTTGATCTAGAGCCTATGATAGGCATCACGTAGATCTAGCTTAGAGAAGATAGCAGCCTTTAATAGCCTATCTAGCATCTTATGAACGAGGGGAATAGGATACTAGTTCTTAATAGTAACCTTGTTAAGGCCCCTGTAATCTATACAGAGCTGCAGTGTACTATTAGCTTTTAGCACAAATAGGATAAGTGCCCTAGCAGAAGACTTACTTAGGCAGATCTAACCCTTCTCTTGTGCTGTATTAAGGTAGGCCTGTAGTATTTCTAACTCCTTCTTAGAGAGGTTATAGATAGGCATATTTAGTATCTTACTCCCTAGCTTAATGTTAATAGAGTGATTATAATCCTAATACAGTGCTAATACGCTAGACTAGT
>SATY01001206.1:0-10991 GCA_004335155.1 Ascochyta viciae
TAACCTCTAAAGGAATTTGCTAGTAAAATACAAGATAGATTTAATAGAGAACAACCTCTAGGGCAGAGGTTGCAGAGTTTTTATAATCCTATTTTAGACATTTTAGCTCTGTGGCGGGGCTCTAGTCTATGCTAGGAGTGCGAGCTAGAGTACTGCTAAAGCAGTTTACGCTGCAGAGCTAGCACCTAGGCCTAGCCTATAACAATATTAAGCAATCTGATTATAGGCGCTTTGTAGATGTTGATTAGCAACTAGTTAAGTTGCCACAAGAACAGGAGCAAGAGGAGGAGCAGGAGCAGAAGCAGGAGCAAAAGCAGGGTGCGTTAGGACAGATAGATTAACTACTAGGGATAGACTAGTGTATAGTCCTTTATAATCTAATCTAGTCTTACAGCAGTTGTTAGCAATTAGGAAAACTTAATTCCTAATCTGCTTGCCTAGCTGCGCAGCCTTATTAATCTATTTAAGTTAACACTTGCTCTAAAAGATTAAGCTAAGAATAGATTATATGCCTAATTACTACTAGAAAGAGTACTATACTTAGACTAGAGCCTAGTTGTTCCTGCATCCCTACTCTAGTTAGATTAACTCTAATTAAGTGTATCTAAAACTAATCTTATATTTAAACGCAAGTGTAGGTACTGCACTTAATATATCTCTTAGATGCTGTCTCTTAATTATAACAAACAGCTATTACACCCTTAAGTCTCCTTAGTATATACTAGGCACAAGGGATTACTTGTAGAACCTAGACTGCTTTAGGAGGTTTAGATTTAGGAGTAGAGGCCTTTAACTTCTTATTTAATCTAGTATTTAGGATACTCTTTAGCTTAGAAGTAAGCTTTAACAGCGTTTTATTTAGATTAGAAGCTTTTTAAGCAACTGTATCCTACTTATCTAAAACAGGAGATACAGTTAGATAACAATTAGACTAACGCATAGGTTCTACTAAGATTAGTCTTATAACTAAAAGTCTAAATTAAGTACTTATAAGTCTTAGGGCAAACCCTTACGTTTCTCTTCTTCTAAACATAACTAGGATTGGCCTCGCGAGCAATAGATTTAAAGTTAACCTCCTAATCTATAGACTTATTGCAGAGTTGCTTATACAGATTTACAGGATTATAAACTTACAGGTCAATAGGTATAAAACTTAATCTAAAACCCGCCTAATTATAGTTCTAAAGCCTAGGAAAGCTACAAATTAGTTAGAAAATAATTAGCATAACAAGAAAAACGCTAACCTAGAATTGCAAGACTTATTAACCTTGTTCTAGTTATCTCCTAGAGACTTATTTAGATCCTTATAAGGGATAGAGGAATTAATAGACCTGTTACCTAAGCTAGCAGCTAGTAAACGCAACCTGCTTCTAAAACATAGATTACTATGCTGTTTAGCAGAGAGAGCAAAAGGATTGCTTAATCCTATTATTACAAAACAACTGCGACACAATAGGAAGATTAGATTAACAAAACTAAGAAGCGCTAACACAAGCATGAAATTAGAGTAGAGAGTAACAGAGAAAGAGAAAAATTACGCAGATAGGTAATTATTTAGGGTACAAACACGTTTTTGTAATATATATTAACAAGCCTATTTGCTCTATACCTATAATAGGAAACTTAAATATTATCCTTTATAATTTATAATAACACTATCTTTGCAATTACAATATAGCTAATATAGTTATACTTCTTAATTAAAGCATGCCTAGAGGGTGTGTTGCAGTAAATGCTATTTAGATTAGTAATTATCTAATTAGGATTACTAATTTTGTGATCCAAATCTAGATGCGCTAAGTTACTAGCGTTGGATTGAGGATATATAAATAATTAGGTTAAACCAATAGATCTAGAGAAGAATTTGATCTCTCTTTCTCAATTATTGATTGTTTATCTCTTAAGTCTCTCAACTTCCACAGATACGAAATGGCGTCATAGCCGGGGCGGCAATCTCAGTTGCAATGAACCTAAACTATCAACAAGCCGCGCAAGCTTAGCGACTATTGTTATCGAGCCGCGTTTCAGCTGGCAAGCAAGCATGTCACCATGACCAGCAACATCCCGAGCGAACACCACGTTTTGAAGATCGTGAAGCTTGAATTTGGCCGATGCAACCAGTGACGCGTGGGTGTCCCCGATTGTGCTGTCTATCTGTGAGACTTAGCGCCCCACCGAGCGCATATCGCAGTTTCCCTTGCACAATAATCACACCTTCCATAACCATCAACACACTGATAACACATACAGCTGTTGGCGGCACCGTTCAGCCGCAGACTCGCTCACGGTTGCGCCGTAAAGCACGTTTCTGATAGCGTGGAACGCTTGATGCGCGCTGTGGCGCATGTGCTGAGTGGTCGGAGAGTTTGGTGTGGGAAGGCATCGCCCGATCGGGAAAGGGGAAGGGTCTCGAATCAGAACGCCCTCTCGCGGGTCAAGGAAAGCGTGCTGCGGTGTGGGACCCGGCCCCGTGGAAGAGAGAGCGTCATTTCGTTGAAATAAGGAAAGGGTTCCCTCCAGCTATCTGCCCGTTCACGTCTCTGCGTTTCCTTACTCTACACTTGCTTTTCCATATCGCCAGCGTTTGAGAGCGTTGCTTGTCCAAGAGCAACGAGATACGGACCGCTAAGCTTATCGATGCGCACGCAGGGTTACCAGCCAATCACAGAACACCATGTTGGGCCAGGAGAGTGAAGAGCTGAGTCCGTTTGTGATCCCACAGGAGGATATCGAAGTGCTCAATGCATCTGAGGGGTTTTGTATGTTGAGGAACTATCTCGCAAGGGACACAAGGTACGTTTGATTCCTCGTTGTTCAGACCTCGGCCACACGTCGTCGTTGGGCTGCACCGAGACACCAGCTAACCCCTCACCAGCTTCTGCGCACAGCACGATGGGTGCGACTCACAAACTAAAGAAACATGGATCCTGCACCGTGACCTGCTGCATGCGTTGGTCATGCCGGTGCTTGAGCTATTCAACCGAGCTTCGGCACTGGCTGAAGCTGCGTTGTGTACCCACAAAAGCGAAGATCTGGAGTTAGCGTTTGCCGGGGATGCGCGTGGAGCATTCTTGTGTCTGCAGTGCTTCGTCGACGAAGAAGAGGACTGGTGTAGGACAAGAGGGTGTCCAGGTACGTTCAAGCCTTTCTGTGCTACTGGTCAGAAATACTAACAAGTAGCAGCCTGCATTACATCTGCAACCCTCAGCACGGAGTCCCACCTTCGCCTTACTATTGCTGCGTCTCTTCTTTCCACATCATCTGTCGCCACGCCCTCGACGTCCAACGCCTCGTCGCCGGCCAACACGCCAACTACTGAAGAGCCATCAACATCTCGTGCTCTGCCGCCATTACCCCACATCCTCCCCGCCCTCCGCGATGCCCTTTCTTCAGACCCCTTCTGGGGACCTGACCACTGGCCGTACCTTCTCTCACGCGCCACCCAACTGTCCGCCGGCATTCAAGCTTTGATCGATGAATGCGTGAACCTCGAGTCCCTCGTATCATCACCCGTTGCCGACCGCACCGCCTTTATCGGAGGAAAGCGTAATTTCACAACCCCTGGATTGCAACACACGAATGCCCAGAGCGAGGAGAAGGGCGTGAAGCTGAGGAAGAGCAAACTTGCGAAGAGGCAGCTCAGGCTGGAAAGGGAAGAGATTGAGCTCATGAGGAGACTCGCAATGCAGTGCTGGGCCAAGGCAAAGCTACCGAAGAGTGTCAGGGGCCAGATGCTGGGTCAGAGTGGTGAGGATAGTCGGAGGAGGAGGAGTCTGACGTGTCCGTAGATATTGACAAAGCGTAAGGGGTTTGGAGTACATCTGGGATTGGCGTTTAAGGTCTTGGGCTGCATAAGATACCACAGCATCGTTCGCTTGGAAGGACACACATTGGGCATGTTGTCGAGTGCCCTCACATCACTTAGAGTATGTCATACAGTTGACCACTGAAGATTATTACTCTATGTTTCGTCTTGAGTTGATGTGATTTGGTGGTTCGGCTGGAATACCACGCTGAAGCCATGACTACATCTTGCCTGAAGCCCTCACAACTTGGCACCAACAACGCTGCCACCGTCCAACGCAATCGTCGCACCATTAACATACGACCCAGCTCTCGAACTCAACCAAATACATGTACCTGCAACATCCTCAGGACTTCCAATCCGCCCCAATGGAATTCCACTCTCAATAACATCCTTAAGCTTCTCCAGCGTCGCCTTCATCATCTTACTCTGAAACGGCCCGCACGCAATCGTATTACTCGTAATGCCCCTCTTCCCCAAATGGCTCGCCAGCACACGACTCATATGGTGCAACCCCGCCTTGGAAGCGCTGTACGCGAATGTCTCGAGCGCGGGGACACGCAGACCGTCGACGGAGCCGATGTTTATGACGCGGCTGGGCGATGTGGAGGATTGAGCGGCCTCGAGGAGCGGCGTTACGGCTTGGGTTAGTTGGAATACGCGTTTCAGGTTGAGGGTTAGGACGCGGTCCCAGGCTGCTGAGGGGTAGGTGTCGTAGGATTCGCCCCAGTTGCTGCCGCTGTTGTTTATGAGGACGTCGAGTTCTAGGGGTTGAGTTAGCTGGCGTGGTGATGGTGTGTTGTATTGGGTGGAGGGGTGAAACGTACTGCCAGCCCGCTTCTTCAGCTCATCTGCAATCCGTGTGAGGTCCTCCTCTTTGTATAGGTCGGCGGCGATGAAGTCGGCTTTTCCCTTGCCGAGCGCGTTGAGCTCTTTGCATGCTTGCTCGCATGCCTTTGCGTCGCGCGAGGATATGTATACGGTCGCGCCGTTCTGAACGAACCCTTCGCTGATCATGCGGCCGATGCCTTTGGCGCCGCCGGTGACGAGCACAATTTTGCCCTGCGCAGTGTTAGTGAATATGTAGTGAATAGTGGGGAGCAATTGGTGAGAGGACGGTGGGTATGTACCTTGACGTCGAAGAGGTTTGAGTTATCCATGTTGATGAATGTTGCAATGATGGAGAGGAGAAAGAGAAGTCGACAGCTGTAGTCGAGAGTAGTTTCGGTTCCTCCTCAATTGCGGTCGTCATCCGAACTCCAGAAAGCTGGGGTTGCCCTCGGGAGCCGAGGCACATCGCTAGGTAGCGCGTGTGAGGCTCCACTTCTGCAGCACTGCACGTCAACGACAGGCTTATTTGTGTCGACTCAACAGCAGCACTTTGTCGTCAGCTTCTGATGATCCAAATGCAGAACTGTACGTCTCCCCTGACGAGACTCAAACCTCGCTCAAGGACGAAAAGCTGAAGCCCAGCTGGCATCTCAAGACTCTTCTGCGGTTCAACGTATCTCCTAGAACTATGTCTGCTTTCATTTCGTAAGGGTGAGCAAAACATGAGGCGAGTATTACTCAACCAATTGCATCATGTGGCATACAAACTTGGAAACAATTGACATCAGTCCAGCGTATCACGGCTTACCCACAATTACAATGCTCATCCAACAAGCGCTGTGCGAATAACCTTCGACTCACACCCGGATATACCCTTTCCATCACACCAACATACCGTGGCTATCTATGAGAATGTATAGAATGGTTACTGACTCCACTAGCTGACAGTTGTCACTTTCGTTTTGCAAGTTATAACATCCTTGGATCGAGTCATGCTTTTACACTATCGCAACATACATGCAATTTCAACATGCAGACATCTATGAACGGTTCAAACGACGCCGTCTACAGTCTATCTAGATGAAGTGGACGGTATAAGCTTGGCATGCTAAATGGCTCAGCAGTACGCATCGAAATGGGGTGTCCTTTCCTCGCAGGTATGCACGAGGAATCCAGACGCCCAGAACGTAGTAAAGGAGAGGATGGGTTATGCCCCCTTCTTCTAGATTCTTTTGGTATACTAATCTCTTACCTCAAACTGTTCAAACACCACCTGCTGTCCGCTCTCTCCACCGTCCTGACCCTCACCCTCTCTGACAGTGTAAACGCCCACTACAGTCCCCGTGAAGTCCCGCGTGGTCAGTAGCTGCGCATCCGCAACGCCCACCTTCGTCCACTTACCCCCTTCGCTGCGGAAAGAGAACATTTCGCCGAGTCTGGCGATCTCTGATTGGCCAGCTTATCTTAGTCAGCACCCGTGTGCGCACAATACATAGATTGCAACCTTTATAGTTACTACAGTAGATTAGTTAATCCTACTTATATTATTAGGTTATAAGCTTCTCTTTTTATACTTTATATAACGTACTCTATAGGTAAGTACCGTAAGTTGTTTATATAAGTAAGTTGTTTATAATGCTAAGACTACACTAAACTTCTACTCTACTACATAATGCCTAAATAACAATATAAATCTAAGCCCTTAAAAGAAGCTGTAATACAGCTTACGCTTTAGGCAATTAAATAAGATGTAACACTTACATTATAACATACTGCAGCTATATATAACACGCCTTACAACATACTATATAACTAATACATAAGACAACCTATATAAGCTAATTACGCGCTAAAATAAAAAAATATAGATTAGACTAAGGAGAATGTAATTGCTAAGCATATTCTTAAGCTAGATGCCTAAGGATTTGCCCCTTAGCTAGCTGCTGTAGCTAATATAGCTAATTCCTTACAAAAAGAGCGTAATATAGGCTAAGTTAGCCTAAACTAGCCTAGTACGTTTGTTAAGCGCTGCTCTAACCTTAAAGTGTAGTTTAATTATAAGTACAACTATAAGAGAGCTCTCTGTAAGAATCTAGAGATTATATTAGGCTAGTTTAGGCTTATAGCAAATGTTAAAGCTAAGTATCGTATCTAGGATAATAACACCTTATAACTTTAATAAGACAGGCTTTATAATAGGCTGTATATTAATAGAAGTAGTTGTTACAGGCTTAGAGTATTAGGGACAGCTAAATACAGTGCAGCAGAGCAACTAGGAGTAGAAAACAGTAATACAGGGCGTTAATAGTATAAGATAGGCTATTCTGCCCTTTATTATCTTTAAAGGCTGTAACTACCTCTCTGCCTAGTATTAGGAGGACAATCTGCTCTACAACTAGGTTGTTAGAGTCTCTAAGAATAGATAGACTACTAATAAGCTTAGACTCTAGTAGTTAGAGTACTTTAATACCTATACTAAGAAGTGCACTTAAAGAGGGCACTAGCTGCTCCTTATTAACAGCTATAAGAGCTAAAACTCCCTTAACTTCTAATAATACTGTAAGGAAGATAAGATTATTACCTTATATATACCTCTACACTTATTATACGTCTTATAACTACTAGATATAGGTTGTTTTGCCTCTTTAAAGAAGGCCTATAGCTGCTAAGCTAAGTAGCTAATATATAACTACATTACGCATATTACTAAAATAGAGTTCCTACTATACTTTATAGGCGCCTATAAAGAGTTATTTACTTTTAGTAATATCTAAGAAGGGTTCTAAGGCGCTAGATTAGTCCCCTTTAACCTAGAACAGGTTATAATAGGCCTTAATATCTGCCTATATACCCTACTACTACCTACTGTAGAAGATGCTCTCTAGCAGTCCTAAACCCTAAGCAATACCCTGCAATTAGGGTTGTAATTAACACTAGTTTAAGAGAGGATTTAAAGGCATGTAAGCAGCTTACTAACCCTAATAGTTAAGGCCCTTAAAAAGCTTACTAAAGGCGCAGCTATAGTAGCGTATAAGCTAGTATTAGCTTAAAAAGAGAATGCTAGGCTTTAAGCAGCAAATAAGGCTGCTACGCAACGTAAATTGCGTAAAAGAAAGCAGTTACAGCAGGAAGAGACTATAACAGCAGGGAAAGGCCTTTAGTTAGCTACTCTAAATAAGTTTAGAGCGCATAGTAATAGTAAGAAGGTAAGAAAGCAAGTGCGTGTTAAAGGAGGTAAGGTAGCCTAAAGACGCTATAAAAGGTACTAGAAGGTAGAGCATAACTTACGCACGTGTAAGAAGCCTGTAGAAGGTGTTACTAAATAATATTATATGCTGTACTACTGTATACAAGGCTAATATAGGCTAATGCAGGCTAAAATAGAGTAGAAATTTAGTGTGGTCTTAGCATTATAAACAACTTACTTGTATAAACAACTTACCTATAGAGTACGTTACAACCTTCTAGTAAGTATATAATTAATAGTATAGGTATTTAGTAGTGCACACTAGTATAGAAAGTATATAACTACAGATTATTAATCTATCTAAACTCTACTACATAGTAAAAATCTATTATAAGGTAATATAATATAATACTTACTAAAAATGTTATACTAAAGCTTTAGAGAAATAGTAGTAACTTTAACTATTATAAGGCTGCTTTTAAATTATATAGAAAGTCTTAAAGCTTTAGTAAGCTTCTTAAAAGTACTTAGAAGGAGCTAGAAGTAGTAAAAAAAGATATCTAAATAGAATCTACTGCTAATAGCTCTACCTTTTCTATGATAGAGTTACTATTTAAAGTACACGTAACAATTTATAATATAATTGTTAGGTTCTAAGGTAAGGTTATAACAGGCTAGGCCTAGGTGCTAGCTTCTTAGTGTACACTGCTTTAGCACTACTCTAGCTTACGCTTACACTGCTATAGCAGTACTCTAGCTTGTACTCTGCAGTATAGACTAGGATCCTGCTACAGAGCTAACATGTCTAAAATAAGGTTATAAAAACTTTACAATCTCTGTGTAAGAAGCTAACCTCTAAGGGAATTTGCTAGTAGAATACAAGATGGATTTAATAGAGAACAACCTCTAGGACAGAAGTTGCAGAGTTTTTATAACCCCTTTTTAGACATTTTAGCTCTGTAGCATAGCTCTAGTCTATACTATAGAGTGTAAGCTAGAGTACTACTATAGCAGTGTAAGCGTAAGCTAGAATAGTGCTAAGGCAGTGTACACTAAGAAGCTAGCACCTAGGCCTAGCCTATTATAGTACTCCTTTACTTATCTTTTGCTTATTAACGCGCGCCTTAGTTAAAACAACTCTATTGCTTACTTCCTCCTTTCTATATTCTCTGTTGCACTACCTTCTAAGTCTGCGCGCCTTTCTCTTACAACTCTACTACTATTCTATTATCTATCTGCCTGCTCTGCTCTATTTAACTATAGCCCCTCTCTAATCTCTAACTACCTTGCGTTCCCCTACTAAGAAGGTGTAAGGCAAGTAGGTAAGTTGCTCTATTCTTACCTGTAGTCTGCCTATTTACTAACTCTTTTATCTTGTCTAGGCCTATAGTAGTGTTTCTGCAGATTCTGCCCCTCCTATAACTTGCTTAGCTAAGAAGGCAAAGCTTACAGCAGGAGACATTGTCCTTAATAATAATAAGATTAAGGATACTTTTAACAATCTTCTAGCTAATAAGCAGGCTATAGCTTAGAGTAAGTAGTTTCTATGTACTTAACACGCTAGTAGCTTTAAAGATTCTAAGGTCTGTATTAACTGCGCGCTAGCTATCTAGGTCTGTATCTTTACTACTAGCAGCTGCTCTACTAGCTACGCTAACTGTATTCTTAACTACGCTTGCTGCTATAAGGTAAGTTCCTATTATTTATCTCTTAGTATTCCTCTTTAGCTAATTATCTGCTAGGCCTTGTATAAGTGTTAGAAGATTCTAAGTAAGTACTGTGTGTTCTTATAGTTTAGCAAGAGCAACACTGTAAGGCTTCTAAGAGTTATTAAGTCTATCTAGGCACACCTTAAGAAGTGTAAGAACCTCTCTTATTATACTAACCTTATGTCTTAGCCTAACGCTTGCTTATCTGCTACTAGTTACAAGACTAAGTAGTCTAAGTATAAGGGCAAGGTTAATAAAGTTAAGGCTTATCTTTCTGCTGCTACAGTCTTTGCAGAGCGCACTGCTATTGCTACTAAGAAGATAGTAGTCTAAGTTAAGACTCTAGTAAGTTATTTCTCTCTTTTTTTACCTGTTTTCTAAGTATTTACTAATTTCTTGCTTAATATGGCTTACTGTTAACTAAGCGCTGCTTATATGCTTTATTAACTTTAAGGCTATCCTCTATAAGCAGTATAAGCTCTTCTCTACTTCTAGACACAAGGACTTTGCCTAAATGCTTGTTAAGGATATTGCTAACGCTGTAGGAGGCAATAAAAATGATAGTTGTAGTAAGGGTTCTGCTGCAAGTAGCGCTTAGGTCTTCTTTTATCTATAGTGTTTAGGATTTCTAGCTAGATAATATCTAGCGTTGCAGCTTCTTCTCCTTTATAATAATATAGCACCTACCTAGTCCAGCCTATCTCTTAGAGTAGGCTAATGCAGTAAATAATCTCTCTAATAACTAGTGTCTCTTCTCTTAGCTTATGCATGTCTCCCCCTCCTACTCCTCTCCTCCTTCCCCCCCTTAGGAGTAAGAGAGCTAATTATTCCCCTCTAGGGATTCTAACTAGAATCCTAGGGGCAAGTTCCTATTTCTATCTCTTCTATCCCTTGTTGTAGACAACTATCTGTTTAAGGCCTCTAGGTCTTTGTAAAGATCCTCTCTTTCCTATGTTTTGCTAGTATAGCCTTCCTATTGTACTAGGTATTTATGCCTCTTACCCCCCCTTCTAGACTGTTGTTCCCTATAGATAGAGTTAACTTTCTATTCCTTAAAGGACATGCTACTATTGTTAGTAATAACTAGGAGGCTAGGCTAGGGGTTGTTATTTAATTGTCTAAAAAGAGGGTTCTGTAGGCACAACTTAAGCTAGTTAATATAGAAGATAGAGTAGATTTTACTATTAACATTTAGCCTAACATTATATAGAGAGAAAACCTCTATAACTGTATACTTCTAGTTCTTCTAATCTAGCTTCCTACTTGCTTAGCTGTTTAAGAAGTAGTTTCCTAGCTTTAGCTAGACTTTGTCTCTAACCTTTAGTTAAGGGGCTTCCTTTTAGTGTGCGTTAGCTTGCTGTTCTTATATCTACTAAGCCTCTGCTATCTAGGCCTTAACAAAGTTAACTATTTTAATAAACTTCTATACTACGCTTGCTATAGCTCTAGTAGGTTCTCT
>SATY01001207.1:0-10990 GCA_004335155.1 Ascochyta viciae
ACTCTTATTCTCGTTGTAATCGAAATTTTTGTTTTCTAAGCTAACCTTAGGCTCTGTTAGCAATGTCCTTAGTGTCCTTGGCTGCGGCATCTTGTACACTCTTTACAACCTAAGTAAGCAAGCTAAGCTAACTTTTAGCTCTACTAGCAATGTCCTCTATGTCCTTAAAGTTGTCTTTAAGCGACTTGCGCTCTGTGTAGCCCTCTAGATTGTCCTCCCTAGCTGTGTTTTAGTATACTAATGTGATAATTGTATCTAAGGCAGTGTTATTCTATATATTCATAAGGTGCTTGTCGCTAGTAGAGTGTCTAGGGGCGATTACTATAACATAGTAAGTTAGTATAAGTCCTATATATGCGTTGCGTAACTTACCTTCTTAGAATAGCTTTATAGCTGTCTTAAAATTATTGCTAAATATATCCTCTAGAAGTTGTGCACTCTTAATGTACTATAGATGTTAGATTTGTTGCATTTAACCTAAGTATACTTACGTGATTCAGCGCTGTGCAGAGTGCCTTGTAGTTAATAAGGTACTTAGGCATGCTCTTAATATAGCTTACGTTGGGCAATTCCAACAAGCTAGTGAGTAAGCTGTTAGTGGCATTTGCGTAGTTAGTGCCTAAGGCGCCTACAGAGGCCTATGTAGGATTTATTCTGCTAAGAGGTAAGCTATAGAACATCTTAAGCGTTTGTGTAGTAATAACAGAGCTAGGGTTATTAGGGTAGAACATAGGAGCTAGTTTAGTTAGTAAGTAGAAAATAAACATGTAGTTGTTTCTTGTTGCGCCCTAGTTCTAAGGAGGGCTAGTGCACATTGTAGTGCATAAGTGCTGTTCTAAATTTATACAGCTTACAATAACGTAAACAGCGTAGAAGTTGTCCTACTATTAGTTATTTATGCAAGCAACGCTATGCTAACAGAAAGGGTTGTTAACCTTAGTATTATTAATGTAGTTTGCGCGGTACAAGTTACAACAACAAGTAAGCTTAGAGTTAGGGTTGGTAGAAGATATATACACAATACACAGTAGTCTCTAAACCTTAATTTCTAATTTAAGTGCTATTCTTCTGCAGTTTTCTAGGTTTGTTGTGTGCATTAGAAAGTTTACTAAGCCCTAGCCCCTTCTAAGCTCTTTGTCTAGCATAGCTCTAGTATACGTATACTAGTGTCTTATATCTAACTATACTTGTGCATATTAGAAGTGTTATACACGTTCTTTTGTCTCTGCAGCTTAAGGTTGTAGCTAGAGCGCTGCTCATGCATAATAATAGGAACTAAATATTGCCTATCCTATAGCAGACTGTTAGTCTGCTTATGCTTTAATGTCTTGCTATAGTTCTAATCTTAAGGGGATAGTTTGTTGGCCTACGTGTTGCAGTTTGAATAAGACAAGGCTGCTAGTTGCGTAAGCTTGTTAAGGTAGGTAGAAGTATATAGTGCTGCAGGAGAATCAGCAATAAATAATAATAGTCTTATTAACAAGGTTACAGTCCTACCTGTATGTGCTGCTTAGTAAACAACAATGTTAGCATTAGTTAGGTATTTAGTCTTAATAAAACGAACTGCCTCTCTAATCTAGACTTAAGATTAGCGCAACTAACTTATTAGTTAAGTAGAAGCACATAAGGGACACACACTATACCTAACGCCTAGGCAAGATTAGTTAGGGCCTGCATTGTAGCGAAATGTGCAACTTTAGCAATAGTAGCACTATGCCCTAGTTAACGCAGGGTAGTGGCGTGTGCTAAGGCCTGCGCACTCTAGCGCACTGTAGCGCTGTTATCTGCACTTTGCGCTATAACATAACTTTAATTAAACAACAACAGCACTAAGCTATAGATAAAGAGACAGGCATTGCTTAAGTACTTACAAAACCCTTTCTATTGTGTACATACAGATCTTAATGTCTAACTGCTTATACGCAGGCACTCTAGCTCACCCTCTGTTGCTTGTAGCCTAATTAATTTCTAGCAGCGCAAGCAACTTAACTAATTAGTATTGTAACCTGCTCTAAGAGCAGCATATGTAGTGCTAGGAGCAGAAGAAAGCTAATCTTGTTGTATGCAGGTGTTACAGCAGCCTTATTACACTTTTTAGCAGTTACTTTAGTAACTTCGCGCACATTGTCTTAAGCTATAGTCTTTGCACATCTAAAAGCCAAATGCGCGCTAACCAACATTTGTCCCTCTTCTAGCCTCCTTAATGCTAAGGCAGAACAGCAGCCTTAAAGCAAAAGAAACACTTATTACAACCTAATTACAATAAACAATAGGCTAAGCCCTAAGAAGAACAGTAAGCAAGGCATAACTAGGTAGGAGTACAAGAAGATAATGCAGAAGGTAGCTAGGACCTGTAATTATAATTAGCTATCCTGCTAGTTGTATACTTGTCTTAAAGACGTTCTGCCTATGCGCTTAGAAGATATTAGGGATTAAAGAAGACGCAAACTTGTGTCTAACAGCTAGGCATGTAATTAAGCAGTGCTGTTTTTAGTTGAAACGCTAGATGTATTGACAGGATTTGAGCAAGGCGTATACAATCTAGTCTTTAAAATAGGCAAAGACATAAGGGCATACCTTTTGTAGTCTAATAAAGTCTATCTTCTTGTTATGTGTACATAAGCTGATTTCACTAATAGCGTGTGCTTTTTTTTTTAGTTCTAAGCCTTAGTTGTACAATGCTGCTTTGTAGGCGCAGAGTAACTCTACACGTCTAAACTATAAGTTCCTACTATCCTAGCAACTGCAGCTATTAGCAACTAATTAACTAACACTGCACCTGCTCTTGTGTAACAGCCCTTGTTCTATGTCTACTAGACATCTATTGCCTAATAAAAGCCTAATTAACCTAGATGGAGAATTACTGCGTATAATGTCTTCTAATATAACGTTAATACTAGACATAGAGAGAACAGTTCACATAGGCAAACACTAGTTAAGATTCTAGAATAAATACAAGAGGCTAGCGAGAATAAGAAAGATAGATAGTTAAGATTAGTTCTACTATAATCTGCTGCATAGCTTAAACAATACACTGCTATTGTTATATAAAAATATAGAAAGACATCTCTAGCTATATTACAGAAAACTAGCAAATAGACTAAAGCTCTCTAAATAGAACTACTTATACTATTTAGACTATCTTTGCTGCAATAGCAGTAAGGGCTGTCTGTTTACATGTATTGTAGTTTTGAAAAGTTAACACCTTACAGGCTTAAGTAGGACAAGCTACCTACACGCTTCTTGTTTTGTTTAGCCTAGGAACTACAAGGATCTTTACTGCATAGCGGCCTTAACGAGCTACGCTGCGCAGTCTTTAAGCAACCAACAAGCAATAGGTGCTAACAACAGCAGCTCTAATTCTTATAAAAGGAAGAATTTAGTGTTACAGATAACAGGCGTTGCTTAGAGATTAATTGCGACAAGTTGTAATGCAGGGTTTTTAATGCTAGGCTAAGAGAAATTTGCAATGTGGATTTCTCTAGCAACATCAACAGTTAAAGTATATAATAACTAGTAAATTAGAGCTACGCTGGTATCCTCTATATTGTATAGGAACTACTTAGTATAATATATTTTTAATTCTGTGTTACATACAAAAGATAAATCTCTCTACTATAATATATTGTTCTGTTGCATTAACCTAGGTTAATGCAATTAGCTTAGCGTGCTAAGCCTAATTTAGACTTAGTCTTCTAAAACACTTATAACAACTAGATTGCTACATGTAAAGAAAAGTGAAGTATTAGTAGAAATAACAGTGCTTTAGGAATTAAGGTTTAGGCTTATGTACTGCTATGTTATTCTAGACAGATTATGTTTGTAAATAGTTTAGCACAAAGACAACCTTTGTAACGCTAGACTACAATGCAAACAAAGGATGTTTACCTACTAAGAAGAATGCTTATCTATTAAGGAGGATGCTTATCTATTTAGTAGGATGGTTATTCGCGATAGTAAAGTTTAAAGGGCTAACATCTTAGAAAGCTAGATTACTTTACATTTACAGGCCTAATTAACAAAGTTAGCATATAGACACTGTTTACTCTATATAAATAATAACATGCAAAGTGCCTACGCGCTTTGCACGCTACACTACTAACTAGCTTAGCACGTAATACTACATACCTATAGTACAAGACTCTAGCATCTACTTATTATGCATATGCCTTGCAACAGCTAAACAGCTTCTAGTTTGTACGTGTTATGTTTCCCTTGCGTCCTTGTAATTAACAACAGCCTATTAGATTAAATTTCCTTGCTACTAATCTGTGCACGCGCGACATAGCAGTAATACCTGTTATTAAAGACTTAAATTTCTAGAGTAGCTACTCCTAGCTGAGAGCGCGAGGTTCTAGGAACAACAAGACACTTTGTTGCAACATTAAAGGCTGCAATAAGAAGGACTAGATCCGTTTGTACAAAAACTTCAACAAACATTTGCAAGCTTATAGCTAAATGCCGCCTAGCTATGTGCAGAACAACTAAACAAGAAGATATTCTTGCTAATTCTGCTCTAGAAGCTTTACTAAACCGCAGTCTAGATTACGCTATAAGAAACGCAGCTGCAAAAACCGTCCTTCTAGATACTAAGGCTAGCGAAAACATCTGCAGAGCATAAGTGACAAAGAGGTAGAAGAAGAAGTTAGAGTCTAGAAGGTAGTTAGCGCAAAGCTAGAGCTAGGTCTAACAGCTCTAGTACATTAGATAAAAGGTATTAACAATAACAGTACTATAATTAAGGACTACAGCGACTACAGAGCAGTTAAGGGTCTAGGGCATAAGTAACTAAACAGAAAGCGCGTAACCTACTATCAACGTCATAGCTTACATCTAGAGAAGATAGTAGTGCAAAATAATAAGTTTAAAAGTATGTATATTAATTAGGTCATTATACAAAAGGTCTAACAGAACAAATAGAGGAAGATAACACTTAAATGCAACGTTAACAAAGAACAGTAGCAGATAATCTTACAACTAACTTTCTACTATATAACGTTTGTATTAGTAGCGTACAGGAACGCTACACAAGAAAGACCTAGATAGCAAAGAAGAGCATACTGTGTTAGCTAAGAGATGCAGAGCGCAAGGCTGCAGATAACTTATTAAGACATATTAGAGATCTCCTAGCAAAAATTGCTTTGTTTAAAAACATTAGCATAGCTTCTCTGCTCCTACTAGAGGAGTACTAAGCTTAAGTAGCAGATAGTAGCATTACTAGGTCTAATTCTATCTTCCTACTCCTTTCTGCAGTACAGGCACAAGCCTTCTTTACTAATAGTTATCTAAGAGTAACAGTAATTGTTCCTGCCTTACTTAATGTTTACGCAAGGCTACTCTTGCGCTGCTAAGATGTGTTTAATAAGCTATTAGCGTTTAACACGCTTAACGTGCACAATTATAGTGTTAATAAAGAAGAAGATTAATGTGCTAAGGAAAGGCAAGCAGGCGAGGTTATCAACAGGATAAAGGGTAGGGACAGGATTCTTAATTTGCTTAACCTTAGTGTTGCAATTGCAAACACAGTGCTAGGGTTTCTAGTTAATCTTCTAGGGTAGGACCTGCTCCTCTAATTCTGTAAGACAGTTTAAGTAGAGAAGTAGGAAGAGACAGCGCTAAACAACCTATTACTATTAAGCACGTTCTAGTTAGCAGCAATACAGGAAGCTTGGTTAATGCTGCATATTAACTGTGTAGGGGTTGTTACTTCTACGCGCATAGAATTCAGAGACAAAGCTTAGGCGTCTTAGCTACTAGGGTCTGTAGAAGACCTTAAAGAATTTAGTGCAATAAACAAACTAGTTAGCTAGCTATTCTTAGTGTATCTAGAAGCTGGTGATACTATTGTGCAGCTAGTAGGTACCCTTTACTTGCTGTACATAGGCCCTTACGCGCCTATCTATTTTATAACAGGTTCTATGTTTATACTGTTACAAAACATCTAGCGTTAGAGTAAGTGCATGCTTGCTAAGGCATAGACAGACTCTGCAATAACAAACAAAGATCCTGCAAAGGAGACTATAGCAAAGGTAAGGCATTAGATCTCTTTAATAGATAGAGATGCACTAGGGTAGCTATAGCTGCTAAAAGAAGAACAGAAAGTGTTCTAACAGAACTTTAAGGTAAGGCCCTACTAACAAATATGTACAAGTAGGCACTAATCAAGCTAGATATAGAATTAAATAGTTAAGGCAGAACCTTGCGCGTGTACTACCTGCAACTAGCAATGTTAATGCTTATTATAGGGAGTTAAATGCACGCTAAGATGCTATGCAACGCAATAGCTAACTGCTAGCACATGCAAATTGCAGTATTGCAGCAAGCACCTGTTGCCTCCTTCACTAAAGAGCCTAAAACCTAATACTAATACTTATTTTAACACACCTAGTATGTTGAATGTTAGTGCTCACTAAATTTGTTCTATCGCTAAGATTTCTACAGCTATTAGCTCGTATAACAGAGACACTGCAGAGAAGCTCAACCCTAAAACTATAGAGCAAACCTAATTTTAGGTAGATGCAGTAAATAATACCTACTAGAAGGATTAAACGCTTAGCAATAGGAAGAATTAAAGTTATAAACATAGGATAAGTCTGCCGCAATTAAAGGTCTGCTGCATAAATCATAGGAAAACAAGTGCTGCCTTAGGGGCTACGTAAAGTATATAGTTTAGACTTTAAAAGAAGAGCAACTATTATAACAGTTTAAGACACAACTATAAATAATACTATAGTAAACATTACAGCTTTAGTTGTACAAGAATCCTAAAGTGTTGCTATTTACAAGGATTACGTAGGCGGCGTAACGTCTGTAGCATCTAACACGTCTCTTAGAAAACAGGCAAGAACTGTACTTAGTAGAATGTCCTGTATTAGAATAAGCGTTTAACCTTTAATAATAGGGTTGTAAACATGTTCTGTAAGCGTGTTAGTTAGACTTTTAAGCAATAGAAAGACGTCTTATAGAAGTTGCAATAAAGCAGACACGCGTTGCAAGCTAAGTTTACAAAGTCTAGCAATAGAATATTAGAAACTATATAGAAATGCAGAGTTAAGTAGTCTTACTTCCACAACGCATGCATAGGGAAAATAACAAGAATACTAAAATTAAAGTGTTTAACTAGTGCATTAACAGTCGCACCCTGCTAGTTGCTTAAGTCTAGTGTACTAGCTGTAACATCTAGAATGCTGCAAAGATATGTCGCTGCTACACTTAGCTAGTTCTTACCCTAAGCTGTTTTGTAACCATAGTTAATTAAGAACTAAGTGATCTATTCTTCTTTCCTCCTAGCAGCGTTTATAATTTCTGTGTAGAGCTTATGCATATTTATACACTTAATAAGACTAGAAATAGTGTTAAGGTAAGCGATGCCTGTAGCGTGTAGGTAACTTTAACTAGCCAATTAAGTTGCACGCAACATAGAAGAGAAGTATTCCTAGAACAGCAGTAGGGTTAAGCTGCGTTTAGCAGCCTCTTCCGCTCTCACAGCAGATGCAGGCCCAATTAAGCCTTCTTTCTTAGTAGTATAGCTATTAATAAGCTTAATTAAACGTTTCCGTAAAGGCGGTCTAATAAGGTTAATAAAAATCAAGTTAGTAAGGTAGATTGCCTCTACTTTAGTAAAACCTTTTGTTACAGGTTGTTAACTAACCTATGTTTTAATCTTAAGGTTAAGAAGGCTATAACAGAACTTATCTTATGTATCAACTAGAGATCCTGTTGTAAGGTTCTCAGTAAATAAATACGTGATATCTAACAATGTTGTAGAATAGGACAGCTGCTTAGAATTTAGCGCAGACTTGCTTATAATATTTTCTATTATTAACAGATTCTCTCTTAGGTAACATTAGATAGCGCCCAACAACCTTAAGTTTAAGTCTAATAGTAGATATACATTTAACGCTAAGCTGTTCTTATAAGCAGAGATTGCTAATATCTATATAGAATCCTTATAGTTGCGTACGTTATTATGTACTAATAACACCTGCAGTAATACTCCTTGTGCAGTTATAGACTTTTCAGCTTCTATAGTTTCTAGTTCAACTTGCTTATTTAGAGCTGCAATAGGTAACACTTCTTAACAAGTTCTATCTGCTGTGCTTACGCAGATTCCTAAATTGTTTCCCTTTAGCAAGTTGACTTAATAGACTAGTGTTAATTGTCTAGACTAATCCTAGGAAGACAGCTTCTGTAAAGGAACATCTAACTGCCTATCTAAGTTTACACACTTGTTTAGCAGTCCTTAGTAGTTGTTTTAGTTGCTAAAAGGGTGCGGCCATTTTTGTGTGTTCTTCGTCAGTTAACTATATCAAGGTTTTAGGAAAGGCAGGACATGCCTAATATTAGCAGGCCACTAATCTACGTATAAAGGCAGCTTAGACTTTTAGTATTTGCGTGCAGTCTGTTATTTAAAAGAATGTAAGGATTATATTAGTAGGGGAATTGTTAAAGGCAGAAGAGAATGCGAAGACAACGCCTATCTCTAGGCTATCCTATTGCAAGACCTTTTTTAAGTAGCTTTAAAAGCTACGCAGATGCACTCTATAACTTAATTATTAATTGTTAGAAATCGCTCGCAGTGAGATGCAAAGGTGTTAACTAGCTTAAGGCCTATTAGCTGCAAGTTGTACTCTGTGTGTTCTACTCTTATACTAATATAATAAGATCTATGTAGTTTTGTATCTTAGGTAGAACATGTTGTAAGACAACAGCTATAGGTTCTAGTAGGTTAGTGTGCATTGCGTTGTGTAGGTGCTAAGGGTAGGCGCTGTCTACCCCTTAGGGGTAGATAACGCGCGTGTACAGTCCTCTAGCCAACGCAAAACAGTAGAGACTAGCAGACAACTAAGTAAGATCTACGTATAGGTAGCACATAAAGGCTGTACTGTAGCTATAGCATTAAAGATCTAATAGAGATTTATATTCTATCTATACAGATGCATTAGAAAGAATAACGTACATAAGATATTTAAAGAAGTAATAATCTGCACCTGCAGAATATCACAATTAATATTATATAGCAACTCTTATTCTAAAAGTTACATAGTAGTGTACTAGATTGCACTAAATTCTTCTACATTCTAGTATATGCTTAAACAGCTTGTAGCTAGTCTTCTGTAATAGGCTAGCGCAATCCTTTCCTTTGCTGTAAAACATAGGGTGCGCTTTCATTTAAGGCAGATAGTTTAGGAAACAACTTCCTGCTATAAGAGCAATTATTAAGCTCCTCCTCTCATCCCACAACATTGTATTAGTTAGTCAACCTAATAGAATCCTAACGCGCGCTTTCTTTAATCTATAACTCCCTTTAGCTAATTAAATCATCTATTCTGTTAGCAGGTAAAAGGTTATCTTTTAAGAGCGCTACGTCTTGCAAGCGCGTGCTTGTAACTTAGTAAGACTCTAATAAAGTAGTTCCTTTAGTGCTGGCGCTTTAGGACCTGTCTTACGCTTTAAGTAGACTAGAATCGCGTTTAACTAGAGTAGGACATTTAGTTTGTGGAATTAGTCCTACACGCTGAAATGCGCTTATCGCTACTAAGTAGCTCTAAGCTGCAGTTTTAGATGGATTAACATGTGCACTAAGTGAATTAGTGTTTAAATACAATGCTAAGAAAAGTGTGTTAGAAAAGAATGCACAATAATACAGATAATCACACCTTCTACTATAATGTAAAAGACGCTTATACCTGTTATATCTATGTGCAGCATATTGTTAACTGCTAAACTAAAATAATTCTGCGCTCTCTAGTTAGTATAGCATTTGCTAAGCGCTCTGTAAACGTAACTATGCTCTACTGTGTAGTAGCTATAGCTGCTAGTGTTAATAGGGATAGATTGTTTTAGTATGCTGTTGTAGGTTAAGCTGTTAGAGGATTGTTTGGCGCTATGCCTGTCCTAGGTATAATGCGGGATAACATTCCTGTGTTTAATTGCTTACTTTGTGCACTTACAACGTGGTCAATTTTACAGTTTATTAACAAATAATGCATTCAATTCATAAAACACAAGGCGGAATTTCAACAATATTTTTAAGTATCTAAACTATCCTTCTACGCGTGCACTATAAGCCTGCTGTATTGCTCTCTGTGTTTCCTATATTAGCTGAAGCTAGTGCTGAGAAACCTATTGCAATAAGAGGCAGATGTAACTTAGAGAACAATTCTAGTAGATTAATTAGCATAATGATCTGCACGTGTTTAATTATAACAACGTACTTAATTAGACTGCCTTAACTAGCAGATACCTAGAAGGGTCCTGCAGCAAGAGCTCCCTAGCAGCTAATTAAAGTTCCTGCAATTGTTTAGTTAACAAAAGAGCTAGTGCAGATTCCAATACTTACCTTAAGGCACTAGCTGGCCTTAGCAACTATCACTGCTTTGTCTGCAGACTGTTAGGTAGCCTCTAACATTGCAGAAGATTAAAAACCACTACCTCACTTAATAAACTAAAAGCGCTCTTGTGTAGCCTTGTTAGTGAATGCTTTATATAACCTAACTGTGTTCTTAAGTCTATTTTTGTGCAGATAATCCACGTATCGCATTAGCTAAGCAGCTAAGCCTCTTGTAGAACTATAACGTCACTGCAAAAAGCACTATTTAATCTAGAAATTGTTGCCTACTAGTTGCTGTTGCTAATGTGCAGGTAGAACAGCTGTGCTAGCACATGCATGTTAACTGTGCATTTAAGTTAGCTGCTAAGGTTTTAAGCTTACAAGAGAACTTATAGTTAAGAACAGCATCCTATACAATTTTATGTGCAAATTAAGGACAAGATTCTCTAGGCTAGATGTTTGTAATCGCCTTTGTGATCTGTAGTTAATTAATTTAAGAAAACTTCCTAGGACAAGTAGAAGAAATAGAACAAGTAAAAACTTACTTTAGAATTAGCTATTAAGAGCTGCTCTTTCTAGTCGTTTAAGCTGCAATAGGCTTGCTTAGAAGTAGCTATGTTAACAGGTCCAAAATCTGCAGTTTAGGAGAAACAAATA
>SATY01001208.1:0-10982 GCA_004335155.1 Ascochyta viciae
GACAAAGCGACTGCGGCCAATACGCTGACAAAAAGGAGATGATGATGGTGGTGGTTGTGTTGGTGGTGGTGGTTTGAGTACCGAGAATAGACAATGAGCATCTCGACGCCAAGCAGCACTTGCAGCGCGAGTGGTAGTAGTGGTAGTAGTTGAAGTTCCTCGTAAATGCTCCCAAAACGCCGTGTACGCCTGTTGGATATTGCAACGAAAAGAAAAGGAAAAAAGCAAAAGGGGAACGGTGGAAAAGTGTTCAAGGCAGGGGGTGTCCACTACGGTGCCTATGTGCGGGTGGAGTTTATATACGCATCTCCTCCTTCGGCTTGGGTCTTTCAAGACCGTTCATGAACAGGACTACAATACTGACGCAAGCACATCAGCATCTCAGAAGACAGACGTGGGCGTGCGACTCAGCCCTGGCTTTCGCTCTGGATAGCCTTCCCTCGATGCGTACCGGACGTCCTCGGGACCGTACTTGCGGGTGTACGACACATCGTGGGGACTGTAGCTCGGCTGGCGCTCAGGCATAGCCCTTCGGCGCGTGTACTCAGAAGGGAGCTCGCCATACTTTAGTTGGCTGGAGCGGCCGCGCTCTTCACGGACGGGCGAAGATTGACGACTCGAATGGCTTGGCATGTAAGTTTTGGAGGTGTGCAAACCGGGGCGGTTGGAACCCATGGGGGGCTTGGTGAGAGGCGATGGAGAGCGGTGGCGTGTGCGCTCTGGTTCGCGGAGGACGGTGCGGTGTGGAGGTGGGTCCATGGGCTTGACGCCTCCATCAGCTACGCTGTAGGCGTAGTATGACGTCTTACTGCTAGGCTGTGGCGCTGGGATGGTTGGGTGCTCTGGACTGCTGTTGGCCTCATTTCGGAGACCTGAGGGGCGAGAGTAGCTCTTCGTTTCCCGGCGTGACGCTCCTGCGTCTACTCCAGGAACGGTGGGCATGGTGGCGGAGCGGTTCAGACCGGGGAAGCGTGGTGGCGACCGTTCTGAGCGGCGGTATTCCCGCGACGATGAGTCAGTCTGAGATCGCTGGGGCATGGATGGGATGCGGATCTCGGCGGGTGACGAGGACGACTGCTTGAAGGTGGACCTCCGGTCGTCCCAGTCGACAACCTCAGGGATGCCACGGTCAGTCTCGCGGCGCGAGGGCATGGCTGGGCGCTCCTTGGGACGGGCAGAGGACCTTCGCGGGGCAGGCTCGGTACGCACCTCTCGATGTCTGGGCGAGCGACTGCTGGGCTCGTAGTATTCGCGCGATGTGGTCCGGACGGGCGAGGGGCGGGTGTGGGCCTCGACTTCGGCGCGAGACTTGTACATGTAGCGGATGGCATCGTCTTCGCCCTTCTCCTGGACGCTCAATTTGCGGGGCGTCGAATTCTCGTAGTCGTCGTAGCGGCGGTCATCGCGGCGGTCGTCTCGACGGCGCTCCTCGGCACGCCTCTGCGATTCGTCCTCGGCACTGCGCCTCTTGTACTCGCGCTCGTAGCGGCGCTTCTCGTCCGCAGAAGAGCCTTCGCTGTCGGCGGGGAATCTGCTGGTGCGGTCCCGGCGTTCGCTGTCCCGTGCCTTGGTCGCGCTCGATCGCGTGCGGTCCGTCGAAGGGCGAGCGCTCCGCGAGGTCGACTCCTTCTCGTACTTTTCGCGCGAGGAGCGTGACGACGGGCTGGGTCTCGCGCCTGCAAAATACGACTCTTCCGTCTTGCGGCGGCTGTCGTAGTAGCGGTCCTCGTCATGGTCGTATGCGCGCGAGGAGCTTGTGCCCGAGGGTCGTCGTTCCTCGGTGGCATAGCGCGGCGGTCCGGTGGCCGTGTACGAGGCTCCTCCCGCCGTCTTGACGTCGAAGCGCGCAGTCTTGGGCTCGACCGTGGAGCCGCTGGCGGTCCTGGCCAGCTTCTCGCGCCGCAGCTGCGCCAGCTTCAGCTCCGCCTCGTACGTGGACCGGCGCGTGTCATCGCTCAGGGTCTCGTAGGCCTGCTGGATCTTGTGAAACTCGTCCTGTTTCTGTGCCTTTAAGGCCTCGTCGGTGACTTTGTCGGGATGGCAGGTAAGCACCAGCTTGCGATACGTCTTCTTGATGGTTGCAGCATCGGCGTTCTTGTCTATCCCAAGGGCCTTGTAGTGGTCTGGCAATGGTTCTGAAGACATGGCGCCTTGTTTGCGTCGTGTCTTTCACGTGCTTCTCCTCAAGTCGAGGGGGTTAAGTAGCAAGGTGGAAGCCTGGCGCCTCAATGCGCAGTGGGCAGTGCGATTAGGCTTTTGTTGAATACAAGTGCACAGCAAGCGGCGTGCACATGAGTCGGCGAACGAATCGCGGATGAATGTCGGGCCTGGCGGTAGTGCACGGCAGAGGGGGCTGGTACCACGGTGGCAAAGTGGAAAGTGGAAAGTGGAAAGTGGAAAGTGTATGAATGGGTGGTGAGTAGTGAAAGTCGAGCGACCAGTGGCGGGCGAGGGCGAGGCTGCCGTATTAAAAGAAGGTGCACTGTTGGTTGATGAAAAGTCTCCTGTTGCTCGTATGAGGTTGGGAGGTGTGACGCTGCGGCTTGGAGATGCTGAGCTAACGGCCGGCTGTCCCTGACAGCGATCGAAGAAACCTGGAGAAGCTCGTGGCAACGCGAACTTCAGGGGGCTGGATGGTCAAGATGCTTTCTTTGCGTTTGCGGACAAAGACACTCGCACTTGTTGCAAAGCGCGCGAGGCTGTGCACTTTGTTTGACTCGCTTCTAGGCGTCTTGGGTTGCGGAGGGCGGCACCTGAACGAGCTGCGAGTTGCGGTGAGTTGCGGTGAAGAGGGGCTACGTCAATGCCCAGGTGCGGCTGCTGGTAGTCGGCGTGCCAGACGATGCTACAATGGGATCGATGGGGGGCACAGAAGCGAAATATAGAAGCAAAGGGTCCAAATGCGATGCTGTGTGCGACGGAGGTTTCGTGGTCAACAGTCAGCGTGGACACTGCAAAAGGCCGTGGAATGGACTCGATTTAGAAGGCAGGCACAGCAGGGCTATGCTCATCCCTCATCACAGCAACCACTTGGGCGTGAGGGACCTCGCATGTTGCTGCACTGGGGCTTGCTAGTCTCCGGAGAGCGGGTATCCTTCCTCTGGTGCCACATTCTCGCGCCGCTGCTGCAAGCCCACCGCCGTCACCGCCATGACCGCCGTGACCACTCGCTTTCGAGCACCCCCGTCTCCACATCTTACTCGATCCACCGACTGCTCTGCGACAGCCAGCTTCCTAGTGAAGCTTGTCGGCAGCCCTCCCAGAGGTTGAAACTTGACCGTCGGCCCTCCGTGCTATGGTAAGCCCCTCTTCGAATCCCTCAAGTCCTGCGGGTCCGACTGGGAGAGGGCCCTGTTCCAACCCAACGCGCTGCATCTCTGGCTGCAACCCGGCACCAGCGGTTAAGAAACACACGTCCAATCACGTCTCCATGCAGCCACATGGTCAGACACGACGGATCGAACCTGCATGATCCAGAAAGCACCGAGACTGACCTTGTGCCTCCAACTGACACCCCCACGATCCAATCAGCAAATGCCCCACCGCTAGCAAAAGACATTTGCAAGACGTGACCAACTGCAGCCGAGCCAAAATGGAGCAAGTGGCCCATGACGAGTGCGCATTCTCAACAACGCTCGAATGATCCAGCGTCTCCTCGAATCCGAGACACCAACACCTTCAGACACAGTACCTGCGCAGTCATGCGGCTTCTGCACGCTTGCTTCGTCTTGCACACCCGCTGTGTCGTCTCAGGAAAGGATGTGCGTGCCCTGACACCAGGCCAGGATCCCCAACCTCATGTCCATGTGGAGGATTTGCAGGGCGGTTACTTCGCCAGGCCAGGCAGCGATTTGAAGCGCTCGATCCGTCCCGGATGGTTCCAAACTTGACAAACGTTAGCTTCCCGTTTGAGTGGTTGATAGAGTACGCTTATGCATGCTAGAGCGTCTTGTAGCGGGGCACCAGCGCATCACCACCCAATCGCCAGATGCTCTGCTGAAGCCCATGTACCGAGTCCTTCAACGTGGTCGTCTTCAATTAAGCACAGCATTGCAGAACTCGCGATAGGAGGCAAAGTGGATGGGAAGGGAGGGGATGAGATCATCCACGGCTGCGAAGACGGATACCTGCAGTTGGCTACATCATCATACATATTCATCCTCTTCAACCTTCCACACTGCCAAGTCCATGTCGACCACGATGGGCTTGCTGGTACCAGTCATCTTTCCATCGATCCTCGGCCCAAGAAATGCAGAGTTGATCACAGCAGTCTCGATACGACATTCGTGTCTGGAGGGTCTGGATTTCAAGCCTGAATCGCCTCGCAAGGCTGCCCTGGGAGGCTCAACACCACGTCTTTGCTCCACAACCCCGCTATCGTCAATTCTCCCGAGCGCCTCACTTTCATGGAGGGCACCTACGATGAGGCTCGACGTCAGATTTAGGTTGTCTTGGTCAGGCTGAACGACCCCGACTCCAGGCATCGACAAGCCAGGCTGGCCCCCAACGCTACGTTGCGGCGAGTCAAGCACATTCTGACGTGTCGTACTTGCGCTATTGCCCAAAGGACGCCCTGACTTGGATGTCAGATCCAGTAGTGAGAGCTTCTTACTGCCACTTCCAGGGTCGTGCCAATTCTCTACACTTTCGACAAGGCCGTCGCTGCGGGCAGGACTCCAACGCACACGCTCGATTCCTCGCGCCTCGTGGATATGACCGCATACATGCAGCAGCGGCTTGACCTCAGCCAATCTTCGTAGAAGTGCAGGGCATCCAGACCGCTCGTCTTTCGTCGCTGCATCGCAGTGCCCTCTGGGCGGCGTATGTGTCACCACAAGATCGACGTCAACTGGAATTTTCGCCCAAATATCCTGGGCATCTTCTCCTCGATATTCAAACGCCCATTTCCCAGGACCGGGCGTACACGGACTCCCGAACACCCTCAAGCACGTATGTGGCCCCGTTGGCTTTCTCAAGTACACTGTCGTCGACTCATTCTCCAAGTAGGTGATTGTCTTCGACTCTCGTAGCAGCTTCATACATCCTCGAGGGCTTTGCGGAGCAGGCCATTTCCACCGGGCCCCTTTCTCCTCATAGAACTGCTCGTCAAGCGTGATTTCATGATTTCCTGCACCAGTCAGCCCCATCACCGTGTCAGCTCTTCGCTGGTATTGATCAAGTACCGGCGACAACAATCTTGACTTCGAAGTCGGTCTTCTCAAGCCATGCGACAGCCCGCTCAAGCTCGTCAAACGAGCCTTGATTCGTCAAATCACCGGCGTGAATCAACACGTCGCCTGCTGGAAGCTTTGGCGTATTGTTGTGCGTATCTGATATACAGACAATGCGCGTTTTACACATCCTCACCGTCTCGTCTGCCATGCTAAACGTGTCATGACGAGTGCGTGCGGATGGGTCAGTTGACGCATGGAGTCATCAGATGTCACAGTCATGTCGATAGTTAACAATGCTGTAACATGACGTCATCACATTTTCCCACCCAAACATCTATCAACTTCGATCATCAAAATCGCACATGTTCACGTCGAGTAAGCATCCCTGTACGTAACTCGTGGTACCTGCCCATCGCTCAGGCACGACGTCGCCGCACCTCGGCTGGCTACATATTCGCCACTACCGCCACGCTGTACCTGCTCGCTGCATCGCGGATCCCGATGATCCTCTCCAGATTCCTGGGCATGCAAACTTCGACAAACACATGATGAAGTGGCGTGAAGTTGCATGTTGCCCTCTCCCACTTATTAGGGGGGTTTCCCAGTCTGATTTGGAGATGAGATATGAAGTTTTCCACTAAACCAAAAGCTATCAGAGTGGTGGCAAATCCGCCTGACATAAGCAGATTAGAGATGGATTTCCCACAACTAGTTTAAATTAGCTCTTAATCTAAATCTTGGCAAGGCTCTACTTATTAATTTGTTACTGTTATATACCTATTTGCTACTATTATAGCCTTAACCTGTTTCTTAGCTACTTTGTAATAGATCCTGCTGTGCTTGCTACTGCTGCAATATTATAGATAGACAACCTAGACAACCTTCTACTAATTATATTAGCACTTAATAATAACTTAGGCTTAGATTAATAGCTATATAAACTGTTTAAGTGTTTTAGTTACCTTAGGCGCCTTATTAATATATAGGCTAATAAGGCTAATAGAGGATTTAACAATTACTACTTTAAGAGCTTTACCTATTTTACTAAATAAGAGCTTATCTAACTAGCTTACACTCTTTAAATCCCTACTAAATTTAATATAGATACAAGGCTGCACGCTAAGACAGTAAGCTCTAAAGAGTTGTTATTAGTGTTTTACTAGAAGGCAGCACAGCTAGTAACCTTTGCTGCTATAATAGTCTATTTTAAGCAGAGTTAACTATAGCTATTAAAGGTTTATAACAGTGTTTTAATGTATTTGTAGGAGTTGTTTAGTAATTAGATTTTGTTTAACAGGTAGCTGTTTTAGCATAGCAAGCTAGAGGAGTACGCATAAGCTATTAACAATAGTTAGAGTAGAGAGGCATCTAATAATAAGCTAATTTTTAGCTTTATTAACAGTACTGAAGTTAAAATTGCTAGACCTAGTAAAGAGGATTAGTTAGCTTACTACTCTAGCTATAAGAAGTAGCATATAGTGTTACACTTAGCAATCTGCTTACTAAATAGGCTTATAGGAGCTTGCCTTAGTAGAGTGCCTACAGCTAGATCTAACATCTTAGTGTAGTTACAAACTACTATTAGAGACTAGATAAGAGATCTACTCTTATACCTAATGCTAGAGATAATAATGTACGTCTATAGTAATAGTGCGTTTAGCAACTAGTATAGGGTGCTTAGTAGCTACAAATATACTTCTAGCTAGTATTTACTACAAACTAAAAAGTCTATAAATTAGTAGTATTTAATAAAGCAGATTATAGTAGAGTAGGGTATAGGAGGAGTTAAAAACAACTTCTAACACCTATATTACACAAGGGCTCTACAAGTAGGTAACTACCTAGTAGGTGCTTACTTTCTAGTGTATTTATTTATCTAGAACGTCTAAACGTGTATAAGGTGAGGAAATTAGCTCTCTTAGATATTTGAAATAGAGCCTCTAGAGCTTAAGGAGTACATTAACATTAGTAGCGTTAATAGAACAAAGCAAGTTAGTGTTAGTAGCAGCTACAACTAGTAATTAAGGGCAGAAAGTAGTAATATAGAGCAATTTTTAGCATTAAGATAGATCTAAAAACACTAATCTAGTGTTTGTAGATAGCTTAAGCATAGGCTATATTACTTATACACTAGCTTTACATTTATATAATATAATAGTTAGGAGTAGCTAGGTAGCTTCTTTATAAGAGTAAGTGTACGCAATAAGTATAAAGGCTAGTTTAGCAGTAGCTACGCTTAATTTAACCTAGAAATCCTTGTGTTTGCTCTTGATTTGCATAGGGTAATAGAGAAGAGCCTCTTAACCTACTAATAACACTATCTATTGCATATTACAAGCGCTAACACAGCGCAGATAGCAAATTTTACAAAGTTTTCTTATGATTTAATTATTGTAAAGAAGCACAACAAATAGGGGTATAGAACAAAAAGCAGTAACCAAAACAAGCCTAGTCCCTCTACTTGTAGCACAAAAAATTGTAACATACGTGTCAACAAAATGTCTTAATAGATTTGGTGTACGCGTCTTGCGTGAACCCAATAACAAGTGAGTCAAACGACGAGTGACTCGACAAGTTGAACACTGACTGACTCCGAAGTCTGAGTCAACAACGAACTGTGGTAGAAAAAGCTTAACGCCCACTGAATGGTCGTGATTCCATCGCGAACCAAACAATCTCAGCAGAATGAGGGGCATCGTAGGCAACAACCCCTCAACTAGAAAGCAGCTAATATTGCAAGAAGAGTCTGCAACACGCCCACACAGTTGATGTCCATGATTCTATAAAGTCCTTCCGTCTGTGCCAGTGTCCTGTACTCAAAGTTTTCTTATTAATTAGGTGTTAGCTATAAACACTATAATAGTACTATTAGTATTAATTAATATACAACACTATAATTTCTATATATACTACTTACTTTACACTAGCTATAAAATTATATCTAGCTTCTTATTCTGCTTTTTAGACGCCTCTTCCTACTTTGCTACTACCTCTTTAAGATCTGTTACAGCAGTGCAAAGCTTAGCAACCTCTAGATTTAGAGAGTCTAATAACGTGCAACCTCTAGCTATACTTTTAAACACCTCTAACATCTAAGTACTCTACTTACTCTGCTGCTCTATATAATCCTTTAAAAGCTTACTATTACCCCTAGATCTACTAGAGCAACGCTATTTAGTGTTGTTAGTCTAATTATAAGTACTTTTGTACTGCTAATTATGCGCCTCTACTAACTCTAACTCTATTTTAGATAGCAACACTTAACGCTTATCTAAGCAAGTATTTTGTAAGTTAATATACTTCTACTCCTTCTCTTATGCCTTATATTTAACCTCTGCCTTGCTCTAAGTGTTAGCGCTGTGCTAATTTGTTACAAGGTCTTACTAGTTAATAAGGCAGTTAATATAGTAATAGTATATGCTATGCTTAGGTTTAAAACTAGAGCTCTCTCTACTAACCTCTTTACACTGCTGCGCTATTTCTTAGCTAAAAAAGGTCTTTATAGTATGTTTATTAAACTCTAACACCTCCTCTCTATTCTAGCAAGCTCTTGCCTACCTTGCCTTAATAATAGCTTAAAAGAACTTTATCTTGCTACAATGCTCTAGTAGCTTAGTAGAACACATCTTAGCTGCTAACACTATAAGATTGTAGCGCTCTAAAAAAGGTATATAACCCCTCTAATAAGCTCTTCTATTACTTGTAGTTGTATCTAACTCTAATAGCACCTTGTTGTGTAATAGGCAGAATTTGCTGTAGTAAGGCCTATAGTATATACAATACTCTTAAGCCTCTGCCTCTAGGTTAACTACTAGTAGTAGTAGAGTTAGTGTAGGTAGTAGTATATAATTATTAGGATTATATAGTATCTCTACTAGCTAGTTATTGCTACTACTACTGCTATCCTTTATACGCTGCTCCTAATCCTTATAAACTGCCTTAGCAGTCCTTAGCGTTTTAATTAAGTAAACTAGGAGGCTCCTATGCCTATACAAAGTTAACTGTAGAGTTCCTAATAACCTAACTACAAAGTTGTTAGTAGGTAAAGATAGAGGAGATAAAGCACCTATAATAGGCTTATTAGGAGCAGGTATGTTTAAAATTAAGCTTAGTAAAAAGCTTATGCTATCTGTAATAATTAGTAACACCCTAGATCTAACGCGTTGTTAATTAAAAGTTTAAATTGCTACTAACAAATAGCAGTACTTCTAATTTAAATTTAACTTAGTACAAGATATAAAGCTAGGCTTAGCATAATTAATTTAGACTATTAGTTACTTTATAAGGTTAGCTGTAATAAAAACATTCGCCCCCTTATTAAAAGTTGGCTAAAACTTTGGATCGCGCACTTCAAATTGGACTGGGAAACCCTCCTATTCGCGCATGCTGTACGTTCTTCGAGGAATTTTAGTCCGCTTGAGGCTGAAGGTGGGTGGTACGGCTGAGCTCAGCTCAGACTTGCGTTGGCGGCGTTGCATTGCATGGGCCTCACCTCACCTCACTTCATCGGCTTTCTTCACCGCAATCATTTGTTGAGATGCATTGAATTGTAAGCAGATGGATGTTCTGGAATAGAACCCACCGCAAATTATGTATCGTCCTTCTTGACTAGTTCTACTAGATACTGAAATCTGCAGCAACACCACCAGGTAGCGAGCACAAGGACATCTTACATCTTGGGCACATGCATCTCTGCGATGGTCCAAGTCTTTCCATTTCCAGTGTTGGTAAGGCCCTTGTAAGTTGCTCCGTTGCTGGTAGAGATTGTCTTACCAAATGCAGGATCAGATCCAGCAAGCGTGATGACGGTGTTTGTGTATGTCTGCGCAGCGATAGTACCCGTGCAAGACTGGTCGCATTCTGTGCCGGTGCCATAGCCCCTCTGCGCTCCATCAGTATGTGTACCAGCAAGCAGCTGTGATTTCAGATCATCAACATACCATATAAGGACCAGACTTGTGCGAGAAGGTCGACAGCTGCTTCTTGCTACCGAGGTCGGTGGCGGTCTGCTTCCACGTCTGTCCGTCCGAGAGCAACTCGTACAAAATCTCGACCTTCATATTTCCGCTGACCGGGCTCGCCGGGCCGTCAAGCTGTCCAAAGCTGCCGAACAGAGAGCTGCGAATACACCATTGTCCTGGCTTGGCACCACACCAGCTGTTGCCGCCTGTCCACGATTCCAGCGTCGTCTGTACCAGGTCGCCGGTGCCGTTGGACATACCAGGCCAGAGAAACAGCATGCCGTTCTGCGTTGAGGGCGCCGCACCCGGCACAAGGGTAGTGACGGCACGGGTGATAGTAGACTTTGAGGGGCCAAGAGAAATCGCACCACCCCAGCTATCAGAGCGCTTCTGCGTCGACGCGTCGGCTGTACGAGTTGGCTCGAAGCCAGTGAGGCGCAAGGGGTTGAATGCCAGGGCCGAAGCAAGCGACGGAATCGCAAGAAGAAAAGTAAGTTTCATGGTAAAGAGTGTAGTGAGTTAAACAATGAATGCAATCGAAATGAAAGACGAGCGTATTGAACCAACCAGACGCTGTTGACTGCGCATCCAAACAACTGTCTTTATAACGCCGTCCTCCATTGCCCTCACGATCCACGACTCAACGCAAACGGCATCCGCCCTCCTTCCAGCATCCATTTCCGCATCCTATATACAGTGTCCCCCCTGAACGGACCGTTAGCCTGCGGTTCGGCGACAAGGCAAGTACTGGGGTTTTGAGCCAATACAAAAAATCCGGTTGGCCGTCCTGCCTGGTCTTGCCCATGTCACGCGAAGGAAGACTAACGATCTGTTCGGGGGGGGGGGG
>SATY01001209.1:0-10966 GCA_004335155.1 Ascochyta viciae
CTGCATAATATAAGACTAAGTTAGGTCACAAATTGTTATATATAGGTCGCGAATCGTCCTATATAGGTCGCGAATTGTCCTATATAGGTCGCGAATCGTAACCTAACAATTTGTAACCACAATTTGCGACCTTGATTTTCCGTGCACGTACCAGCTTAGCGACGATTCAGGTCCTGAATTTTCCAACCCAATATGTATAGTCCTAGCAACTCTACTGCGCAGTTGTTGGACATCCTACCTTCTCTTAAGACACAGCAGCACTCCTCTAGCGTTCCCTTACCTAACCTGCCGCTACCCCCCTTACTAGGTCCTAGCAACTTTACTGCGCAGTTGTTAGACGTCCTGCCTTCCCCTAAGACGCAGCAGCATGTTAACCTAAACACAGAACTACTCCTAGAGAAGCTAGTCTTACTAGTTAGAAGCACCTCTAGTTAGGCACATTGTCTAGTTGCAGATTATAGTTAGATAATAAGTAGGTTATTTAAATACCCTGTTTAAGGACATGCGCTAACTAGGTCGCGTAAAGACAATGCAGCTAAGTAGTAACTGCTAACTTAGTCTCTGTAGGTACCTACTAACAGCAGCAGTAGTAACGCTAACACTAACTTGCCGCCACCTATACTAGACAATAATGCTACTAGCTTGCTGCTACCTACACAAGACAATAATACTACTAACTTGCAAGATGCTACTAACTGTTAAGTTTCACACTTTAGACAAAGTCCGTAAGTGATCGTTCAATTAGGTCTTAAGGATGAATACAAGAGCAGGGAACTAGGTAGGGTAGTAAGTAGTATGCGTCTAGGACCTTAGCTACTTAGGTGCAAGGAAGAGTATAGAGTAGACTATCTGTTTCGCAAGCAGGTTGAGATATTCCAATAACAAAGTTGATTAACAAGGTTGAACACGAACTATAAGGGTTGTGTTCCTGCAAACTATATACTTAAGGAGATGTAATGCTCATTAACAAGCGACTAGAGTTAGTCTAATGAAATATATAAGGGTGCTTGTGGACAAGCATATTGTACTATGCTTGTTAACAAGCGGTTATGTGTGTTATGCTTGTTAACAAGTGATCACGTAACAACCCTAGGTGTTCTGTCTTTCTCCACTTGTTGTTCCTTTAGGGAGGAGTTAAGGGTTTAGTTAGATAATACTTATTGCTGTGCTGCTCCTTCTGCACAGGATTGTAACACTATCCCCCCTTCCTCTTTAGTTTGTCCTCAAACTACGTAATTGTATTTTAGAGATTTATATAATCTGCAATCCCCGCATCTAGTAACCTGTAAGTTAAGATGTCTTTGCATGCCCGCAACCTTTGTCTTGCATCTAAAATCTATTAAGCTAACACGCCCTCTAAAGTTCCCTGCAATTGTTGTTTCTTTAAAGGACACGAGTGCTACATTATGCTAGGTGGTTCAAGTTATCTAAAGTGTGCTAAATGCACTAAGGCTAGCAAGCTATGTGTGAACATGTCTTGGACGTCGTTAGATAAGACTTGCGAGGAGTATGAGAAGAAGGTAGAAGACAACAAAACTCTCCTAGCAACCATAATCGCACAGTTACTACAAAACAAGAGAATCTTAAAATAGGCAAATAAACGTGCACAGCAAAAGGCGCTGTGTTTAGCAAATAAGATAGCTAAGTTAGGCGAACTTAATTTAGCTAAGGAGGTTAATTGTCCTGCGGCATCAATTGGCATGTGTGCCTTGCCTACTACCTAGAGTGCTCTTAGCTTGATTAAAGAGTCTGTGGCGAACCATAGTACTTATGTACTAGTTGGCAGCAACTTATAAGGTGTGCGATTAGTTCCTATGTGTTTTCCAAGTCTAGGTAACCTAACTATTTAACTAGGTACTTTTGTTAATTGCTATTCCCTTTATGTGTTATTATTTTTTCAACTTCCCACTCGTTGTCAATATCAACCTGGTAGTGGAAGTCCTTCTGGACTAGCGTTCTAGGGTTAGCTGGTTCCAACAGGGATATGTGGAACACTAGATAGATTTTTGCATTCTTAGGCAGAGCGAGTCTATAGTTAACTAGGCTTATCTGCTTAGAAATAAAAAATGGTCCAACTTTAACGTAATCTAGTTTTTTTGTAGGTCTTCGCGTTCAAAGATTTTTCGTAAGGAGATAGACTTTATCCCCCTCCTTTAGCTGAGGTGCTGTTTTTCGTTTCTGGTTAACATAAGAGATTGCTTATTCTTAAGCTTTGCTAATGTTTTCTAGCGTTTTCTTGTGTACTTCCTTTAGTTTCTAAACTAAGGAGATTGCTGATTCTGTTTGTACTAGCGTATCCAGTGCTCTAGTAAAGAGATTTAAGTGTCTCCTATGATTCAAGAAGAATAGCGTCGCGCTAGTTGCTTCTAATAACTTGTTGTTGTATGCAATCTGTGCTATAGGTAGCAGCAAAACCTAGTTGTCTTGCTGCTAGTTGCTGTATATTTGTAGAAATGTTTCTATGGTCTGGTTTGTACGTTCAGTCTGTTCGTCTGTCTGCAGATAATAGGCTGTTAATAGCTTCTTTTTAGTACCAATGGCTGCTAAAAGCGTGGTCCAATAGTTTAACGTAAAGAGCTTGTCTCTATTACTAATGATTGATTTGGGAATGCCGTGATGCCTAACAACTTAGTCTAGGAATACTTGAGCGAGCTGCTCTGCAGTATAGCTGTGTCAGAAGGGTATCATTTCTGCGGCTTTCGTGAATCTGTCTACTACAACGAAAATTAAGTTGTAGCTGTATTCTGTAACAGGGTCCTTAGAGATAGGTAGCTGTGTAACAAAGTCTATTATAATGTTTGTCTAAGGGGCTGTTAGTAGCTCTATTGCCTGTGCTTCTCTGTATTTGGTGTGTGTGCTATGCTTATTCTTCTAGCAGTCTACACAATCTTTAATGTACTTAGTAACCTTGTCCTTTATGTTTAGGAACTTGTAGTGTCTCCTAATAAGTTCCATTGTCCTTGTGATACTAGGGTGTCCGTAAAGCGGGTTATTATAGTAACTAGCTATAATTTCTTTCTGTAATTCTTCTAGTACTTCTAACAGGATGCGCTGTTCCTTCTGAACCTGCATTATGTTGTTAAGCTGCTGTGATAGTCCTAACAACCTATCCTTGTTAACTCTAAGTATAGCGTGTTTGTTGATTGTCTTAGTTCCTGCAAGGTTGTGTTGTTAACTAAGTGCGTTAGCTCTACTATTGTCTTTTCCTAGCGTGTACAGGATCTTGAACTTGTACTGTCCTAGCAGTTTAGCCTATCAAACCTGTCTCTAATTAAGTACCTTGGTTGTGGTGAACTGTACTAGATTCTTGTAATCTGTATAGATAGTGAGGTCTGAGCAGCTTTCCACGTAAACTCGCCAATGTTCTAGGGCTAATACAATTGCTAAGAGTTCTTTATTATGCACATTGTAGCGTTCTTTAGGTCCTGTAAACTTGCGTAAGTAGTAGGCAATTAGGTGCTATAGTCTATCTCATTCCTAAGTTGCGCATGCTCCTAATGCTAAATCTAAGGCATTAGTTTTAAGTTAAAGCAGTTTTCTGCTCTTAAATATAATTATAGTGGGTAGCTCTACGCATGCTTGCTTAAGTAATTAGAATGCGTCTTCCTGCGCTTATTCCTACTTGAATAGTACGTTCTTCCGCGTGAGCTTAGTGAGCGGTAAAGCCCTAAGGGAGTAATCCTTAATGAAGCGTTGGTTGAAGTTGACAAACCTAAGGAACTCTTAAATGTTCTTGACAGTTTTAGGTGTTAGCTAATCCTTTACTACCTGTATCTTTGTTTCGCTCATCTTGACTCCATACCTTCCTACAACATAGCTAAGGAACTCTACTTTGTCCTTGTGCCATTCGCACTTCTCTAGCTTTAGCCTAAGGTCTGCTTTTGCTAAGCATTCTAACACTTGTTGCACGTAGACCTTGTGTTCTTCTAGTGTCTTGCTGTACACTAGGATGTTGTTAAGGTAGGCTACTACAGTAATGTCTAGGTGTGCTTATAGCACGTTGTTAATAAGAGCCTAGCAGACTGCTAGTGCATTAGTTAGCCTAAATAGCATAACTATATACTTAAAATGTCCATAACAGGTTCTAAACGCTGTCTTCTATTCTTTGCCTTTTTTTATGCGTATTAGGTTGTACGCTCCGCGTAGGTCAAGTGCAGTGAAGAACTTCGCTCCTAATAACTAGTCTTGTAGTTCTGTTATGTTAGGCAGCAGATACTAATTTTTAATAGTAATGTTGTTAAGCTTTTAGTAATTAATGCAAAGTTGTAGTTTGCCGTCTTTCTTTAGCACAAATAGAATAGGGAATCCTGCTAGGGATTTGGATTTCCTAATAAATCCTTTCGCAAGGTTCTCCTTGATGTTGTCTCTTAGTATCTTGAGTTCTTTCTTAGATAACTGGTATATAGGCCCAAAGGGTGGTTCTTTCCCTTCCTAGAGCTTAATCTTACAATCCTAAGATTAATGCTTAGGTAGCGCTTTTGCGGATAGCTCTTCTTTAAACATCTAGGCGTACTGACAGTACACGTCTAGTATAGCAGGAGTTGCACTATTTTTCTCCTTAACTGTTGTAGAGGGGCTTTCTAGGTCTACACAATTAACTGCTCTATCTTAGCGCATCTAATGGTTTGAAGAGATGTTGTTAATCTTCTTCTTATCTACTAACTCTAGCGTAGGTTGCGTAGGCTAGCGTGCAGTTGTGCTGCATCTGCACCCTTTAAACAAAAGCTGTTAATCTTTCTAATTAATCTATAGGTTATGCTTTTGTAACCATAGCAATCCTAATATAACATTGTAAGTGGCTGTACTCAAGACGTCTAGCAATATTAACTCATAGTGTCCTTGTATCTAGAGGGGTCGGCACTTGACTTTGTGCGTCACAACTGCTTCTCCTAGCATTAGTTCTCTATTAGCTACTTAGAGCTGATACGAGTGTTCTTTGCGCAAGGGGCGTAGTCCAGCTAGCTATACTCTGCATAAGGAAACGTAATTCCCTTGTGCTCCTAAGTCTAAGAGTGCTAATAGCTTCTTCCCATTTAGTACAATAGGGAGCTTAATAAGGTTATAGGTCCTAATAGAGTTAATAGTAAGACTCTAGGTGCCCTTGTTTGTTCCTCTAAAAAAGACTTGTTGTCTGTTCCAAACCCTTCAAATTCTTTTAGATCTTGGTGTTTCCTGCATCTAGGGTTGAGGCATAACTGCTAATAGTTGTTAAAGCAGTTGCTGTTAATTAACAGCTGCATTTGTGTTGCTGCAGTTGGATTGTTGTCTCTAGGAAATATAACGTAGTTGCGTTTATTAATTAAATAAATGTTACAAAAGTTATTAGTGCACTTGTACTATTGTACACAACAGCAGTTGCAGGGCAATAGAAAATAGTGCGCTCTTAACTTGTCTTTGTAGTGCGTTGCGCACCTGTTATCTCTACATGCAGTCTATAAAAGATTTACGTGTTTTAGGTTCTAGAAATCCAGGATGTACTGTGTGCAAGGGTTAACAGCAGCTAACAGTAGCTAGCTTGTCATGTAGTTCTGCGTGCGTCGTAATTCCTAATTACACTAGTTTTCTTCCTCTAGTTTGTTGTTAATTTTGTTAACAAGGCGCTGGCAGTCTGTAAGGTCTTCCTTAAGTCCTCTAATAATTGCGTTAAGGCTACGTTTTGGCCTCACGTGCTTAAGTGGTGGTGTTAGCTGGCGTACAAGGAATTAACACATGTTGCAATATGCTTAGTTGTTTTCCTTGCGCTCCTGTTGTTGTTAAGTGCGGTAGTGTCCCTTGTAGCGCTGATAGTGTGCTAATCCAGATCTAATCTAAGCTAGGGTCCTTCTAGTTGTGTCTAGAAGGTTGTCTATCTTGTCTTGATATTCTTGCGATTCCTTATATAGTGTTGCTGCGCGCTTAGGAGGTTCGATATACTCTGTATTATCCTTAGAATCAGACTCTAGGTCTTCCATAAGTTGTCCTACTTTATTAGTAATTACTTCCTATTCATTACTAGCATCTGTGTCTTTGTGACAACAGGACAGTACGTTAACCTGCTAGAGAACCTTGTTCTTCATGCAGCAGTCCCTAGCAAAGTGGCCTGTCTTGCCACAGTTATAACAGGTTTTGTTGTTCCTGTTGCCTAAGTTGTTGCTTCCCTTGCTCTTTTCGTTCTAGCGTCCTAGTGGGCTTAGTCCTTTGTTAAGGTTTAAGAGGTCTATAGCTTTAGGTCTGTAGTATCCACTGTGCATGTTGTTGTAGATACGTTAACTGCTGTTGGACTAGTAGTTATTACAGTTGCCTTAATTTCCTTAGTTTAGGTTGTTGCGCCACTAGTTGCATAGAGGCAGGCGATTGTTAACCTTAGTCACAACGCGCGCTCTAGGGTTGTCCCTCAATTCCATCTAAAGCTTGTATAGCTTAACGTTAATGTTAATTGCTTTATTAACTAGTTTGTCCAAGGTGTTGGTACTAGCGCCGGTGCGTATCAGTTCCTCCTTAACTTTAGGCTTAAGGCCTTGTTTAAACATAGTTATCAACGCAGTGTCACCCTACTCTGTGTTAGCAGCGAGTTGTTGAAACTTAGCAGCATAGTTAGCAGCAGACTAAGTTTGTTTAATGCGTTAGATGTTGCGACGTGCGATGGCTAGTTCATTTAAGACTCTAAAGATTGGCTTGACCAACTTCTTGAACTCATTGAAGTTGTCAAACCAGAACGATACTTTGTTAGGACATTTGTCTAACATAGCCTTCTAAAGGAAAGGCTTAATCCATTTAAAAGCGTTGCTACGCATGTAACTTGCAGCTAGCATAACGCGTTTGTTGTCAGGGATCTTACTTCTTTAAAATTTGAAGAACAAGTCAAACTAGAGGAGCTAGTTGTTAAGCTTGTTTCAATCGCTATTATAGGTGTCAGGCTTAGCAACGTTTATGGTGCTGAATGTTGTAGAGGCATCTATGTCGACGTCGTCTAAGCGAGAGCTGCTAGGGGTAGCACAGTTTCCTAAAGTACTCATCTTAGGGGTGTTCAAAATGTTGAGTTTTACACTTTAGACAAAGTCCGTAAGTGATTGTTTAATTAGGTCTTGAGGATGAATACGAGAGCAGGGAACTAGGTAGGGTAGTAAGTAGTATGCGTCTAGGACCTTAGCTACTTAGGTGCAAGGAAGAGTATAGAGTAGACTATCTATTTCGCAAGCAGGTTAAGATATTCCAATAACAAAGTTAATTAACAAGGTTGAATACAAACTATAAGGGTTGTGTTCCTACAAACTATATACTTAAGGAGATGTAATGCTTATTAACAAGCAACTAGAGTTAGTCCAATAAAATACATGAGGGTGCTTGTAGACGAGCATATTGTACTATGCTTATTAACAAGCGGTCACGTGTGTCATGCTTGTTGACAAGCGATTACATGACAACCCTAGGTGTTCTATCTTTCTCCACTTGTCGTTCCTTCAGGGAGGAGTCAAGGGTTTAGTTGGATAATACTTATTGCTGTGCCGCTCCTTCTGCACAGGATCGTAACACTAACTTGCAAGATGCTACTAACTTGTAAGATACTACTAACTTGCAAGATGCTACTATCTTGCTGCTACCTACACTAGATAATAATGCAGCAGCGTATTGTTAGTTAACATACAGGAATTAACAGACTATATTGTTAGACTTAAATAATAACAATGTAATAAACTGCGCTGCGCATTGTTAGTTAACACATAGGAATTAATAAACTACCTTATTAGACTTAGATAATAATAATGTATTATACTGTAGTAATTGCTCTTTGCGTTTATAAGACGCAGGGGAGAGTATTGTGAACCCTATTAATCTTACTAATAACTCTAAGAACAACAGAGCTGGTTCTATTAGCCGCGACAGGTTTAAAGACAGCGATAATAGAGACAACACTATGGAATCTAACCTTAGCAAGAGCAAATCCAAAATTAAAGACAACAAAGACATCAACGCAGAGCGCAGAGCTAATTAGGCAGCAAAGCAGGCAACTAATTTTGCCTTATTACAGCAGGGGGCCTAAACCGCCTATTAAAAGGTGCTAAGAGGGGACTTAGAGGTGTGGGAGTGTGCTAGACGTTTGTTTAACATTGCTCTCAACAATCTAAAGGACCTAAAACAGTTCCCTAACTACAGGATACCTCTAAAGCTAAAGGTAGAGTACTCTAGAGGCACTACTATCTACACCTACTAGGCTATAGGCACCAGCGAGACCTATAAGATAGCGTTTAGCGTTACTAGCTTTAGGATTCTAGGCAACCTTATAGAGTATAGGAAGACGTTTATAATTCTTAGTGCTAATAATATTAACTTCTAACACATAGCGCAGACGCATAGTGCCACCCTAATTAAACCTGCCTTAGCTAGAGACAACCTACTCTTATAGCTACTAATAGACGTAGACAGCCTAGTAAACAGCTGCGCAGCTAGGCTAGGTGCAATATTTATATCTACAAGCCCTAACTCTGTAGAGATCTAGATAAAGACGTTCCTACTCTTGTACAGCCCTAGTTCCGCTACGCAAAACTTCCCTCTAAAGTAGAAGCCTAAGCTAGTAATCCTCTACAAGGACTCTGCTAAGGCGGCCTAGCGCTATAGCAGAGAAGAAGCTAGCATCTTTATAAGTATAAGCAAGGCAGACTAGAGGGAGGTGCTGCCTAAGCTAGACTAGACTAAGGCCTAAGTTTTATATAACTACGCTTACACGTATACTACCAACTAATTTAAAGATTAGGAGAAAGACAGCTAGGTTCTGCACCCTAACGCTACAGATACCTAACCTGCGCTAACTAGCACCTGCTTTATTATTGTTAGCACTAACAACTCTTAGAATAGTTACATTGGCTGCATCACTTCTAACTAGGACGCTATACACAAGATAAAACAGGCTAAGAAACGCAGTAAGGTTCTATTAACCCTAGCTAAGGGGAAGAGTGCGTACGTGTTAGCAAAGACAAATTATTAGGATAGACAACAGCCTATGCAGGCTACACAGTATGCAAAGTTTAGAGTAGGCCTAAAAGCTAAGACAACGCGCTGTGTGCTGTGTGTAGTTAATATACAGGTTACTTTGTAGATTGTAGTTAATAAGCTGCACTTGTACTTATTAGAGGAGACCTAGACATACGCAAACATTATTACGCCCTTTATTAACTATTGCAGGCCTAAAATAGCACCTAGTGTTATTAGGATTACAGGCACAGCGCTAGACAATAGTGTAGCCTTAATTATAACGTTTACGCTAAAGGTGTGCTCTAGGATCTCTTACAGCAAAAACTACCCTAGTCTAGCTACGCTTGCTGCTATTGATCTTATAGTAATCCTTAAACTAATCTCTAAGGTTGCTAATACGTATGCTAAGCATAGTGGCACAAAGTGTAAAGAAGCGCTAGATGCTATCTTAGAGTCTAATAGCCTTAATGTTGCCTTTGCTGCTATGCTTGAACACTTTATAGTTGCGCAGAGTAAAAAAGCAGAGGACCCTTAGAGTTAGTGCCTACAAATTATAGAGGTAGACCTAAGCATCTAGATTATTAGGGTTTAACATCCTCTTAAGCAGTAGACGCGTATTAAGACTGCGCAGTTAGCTATTATAGCTAAGCAGACAAGGCAGCACAAAGATAGAGTAGCTAAGTAGAAAGAGAGCTACGTAGGCAACGCCCCTAAGCTAATAAGACGTGCTATGTCTGTAGTGTGTCCTAGCGCTTATTACAGAGCGCGTCTAATTAGCTACTTCCTAGACCTAATTCTAGCATTAGAAGAGTACGTCCTAAACAATCCTTAGAAGCTAAGGTTCTAAGACCTTAATAACTTTGTCTTTAGTAAGGCAAATCCCCTTATTAAGAATGCTCTTAGGAACGTAGAAGCAACGCGCGTGTTATTTATTAGTGCTATTACCTGCAAAGTGTGCAAAGATTCTGCTAAGGTAAAGATAATAGTTAAGGAGATTAAGGACCTCTATAGTGAACAGACTACGCGTGTTATGCAGATGCCTAAGAGTAAAAAGACTATTACTTACAGATCTAAGATAGTTATTCTTGCTAGTATGTAGTTTGCGCGCACGTTGCTGTTGTGCTACCTTACTAACCTCTTTCTAGGCTAGGTAGTAGATGTCTATAATAGCTGTAGTTATGCATCTAGGCTCTCTTTGTAGCAGAAGTGCTAGGATCATGCTAATAATACCTTAGACAATGACAACACAATTCTCCTCTCTAGACTAAAGCTAATCTTGTAGGCAGTGACTCTAACTAAAGGCTATGTGCTAATTGGCCTAGATCTGCCTATAAACAACAACAATTAAGTGCAGAGCGGTAGCTGCTAGTACTGCCCTAGCTAGAACTACAACTGCAAGGTAAAGTAGCTTATAACTATTAGTAAGAAGGGCGCAAGCAGCAATAAGTTCTTAACAATTAAGTTGCGCATCTAGCAGAGGAATAACAGTAAGCTTAAACTCCGCAACTGCATAAGGAAGTTAGAGACTATAGGCAGCAGTAGTAGCAGCAGTAGGGGCAACGCTGTTGTGCAGGCTATTATAGAGGAAGATAAGTCTAATAAAGATAAGATTGTTTAAGCGAACAGAGTATTGTAGCAATAGAGTAAACAGATAACTATAGGGGCTTATTAGATAATTAAGTTACTTTCTGCTACACGTCTTGTATATAGATAGTTAAGCATGTGACAGTAATTAGTTACATTGCAGCAAGCTTGTTAACAGCAGCGTTGTTGTTAGCGGTATTGTTATGTGCAAGGTACCTAGACAGACTACAACTAATGCTAAAGCACTAGAAGATAGCTGCTACAGCGCTAGGCATAGCCTTGCTAGTGTGTGTGCTAACAACCTATAGCAGCGTGTTTAGAGAGAGATGCTAGGACATAGCAGTAAGTTGTGTTAAGGCATAGCAGCAAGTTGCGTTAAGGCATAGCAGCAAGTTGTATTAAGGCATAGCAGTAAGTTGTGTTAAGGCATAGC
>SATY01001210.1:0-10966 GCA_004335155.1 Ascochyta viciae
TATTAGATTAAGTAGTCTAATAACCCTTCGCTAACATAGGAACCTGCTAAACAATACCTTAAACACTATAATATATTCTTGTATTACTACAAGAATCTAGACAAGCTAAAGCCCTCTAGTCTTAAGATGCCTATAGACTAGGCCCTACAACCTAAAGACACCTTTGTGAGTAACTATTTTAGCAACCTTAGCAACCCTAAATAGCAAGTTATCCTGCGTTTTGCAAGATTGTCTAGGTTTAGCATAATATTAGGCTACATTTAATACATTAATAACAGCGTTCTCTTACTTTTTAGCAAGGACTACACGCTACCTTAATGCCTACACGCTGCCTTTAGGATACTATAACTAACTTTTAGCATATAAATAACAGCGTTCCTCTACTTTTTAGTAAAGACTACACGCTACCTTAACACCTACATAACAACTTTAGGATACTATAATTAAACTGATCCTACTACTAAAGCCTACCTAACGTAGCTGTTATAAGCTTTATTTAGTTAAACCTCTATTAAGCTAAGCAAGCTTGCTGTTAGGCTCACTTGCTCTTCTTATATAAGCTCTAAATAGATTTAGGTACAAGTTTTATATTGCAGGGTTTATGCAGTAGAAAAAATCTTAGAAGTTAGTTTTTTGTATAGAAATCTAGGAAGACATGCGCAGCGCTATATAAACTATAAACCTTAATTCTATATTAACTACTACTAGGTTTTCTCTGCACTTTCTAAACTACTATACTATTTGCTTTTATCTTTCTATCTTTCTCTTTGTTGATAGCAGCTCTACAGCACTTGTAAATTAGATTAGCTTAGAGGACTTTCGCTTGTTACAAGGAGGAGGCACGTGTTAGGACTTCTGCTATAGTTAGATAGCATAACCTACTAGTAGTGCTTATCTAACTTAGTAGAATCTATTCTGTTGACTTTCACTTCACTTTTAGGGCACAGGCCTCCTTCTACTTCTAGCCTAGGAGCCTAGGCCTACCTACTATAAGTAGGTAGCTATCTCTGCTCTCTTGTAGCTCTCTGTCTGCTATTTTGTTCACTACTTCTCAAATATATTAGCTTTCCAGATCGCTTCCTTTTGTGCTTGTGAAGTCTGCCTTACAGTAGTAAATAAGGCTGCTACGCAATGTAAATTATGTAAAAGAAAGCAGTTATAGTAGAAAAGAACTATAATAGTAGAGAAAGGCCTTTAGTTAGCTACTTTAAATAAGTTTAGGGCGCATAGTAATAAGAAGAAAGCAAGGAAGCAAGTGTGTGTTAAAGGAGGTAAGGCAGCCTAAAGACACTATAAAAGGTGCTAAAAGGTAGAGCATAACTTACACACATATAAGAAGCCTATAAAAGGTGTTACTAAATAATATTATATGCTGTACTACTGTATATAAGGCTAATATAGGCTAATGTAGGCTATAATAGAATAGAAGTTTAGTGTAGTCTTAGCATTATAAACAACTTACTTGTATAAACAACTTTCCTATAGAGTATATTAGTAATTATCTAATTAGGATTACTAATTTCGTGATCTAAATCTAGATGCGCTAAGTCACTAGCGTTAGATTAAGGATATATAAACAATTAAGTTAAACTAATAAATTAGTAGAAGAATTTTATCTCTCTTTCTAAATTATAAATTGTTTATTTCTTAAGTCTCTTAAAATCTATAGTTATAAGCCTAGCGTTATAGACTATAAAGAAAGAATCTTTCTATTTACTTAGTATAGCTAAGAACTTTTTGTTAATATAATTAAAACTTATACTAAACCTGTAGTTAGATAACAAGCTAAGGAATAACTAGGAGATAGATTATTAATTTATATATAGGTGTCTACTTAGGTTACTATTTATATGCTTTATTAAGCGTCCTGTGCTCCTATTAGCTAATTGCTTAGGATACCTAACATAGGCGATCTACCTATTATATACATAGTATAAGTAAGGAGAGATTTAAATCTATTAGTAAGTTAGCCTAACCTTAGTTAGAGTAGATCTAGGTAAGCTAAGCTTCTAGTAAGTAGATTTAGCGTTTAGTAGTGTTGCAACACACCCCCTAAGCAAGTTAAGTATATAAGACTTACTTATTTAGAAGCTAATGCTGTTTTTGTTAAGGCGTGTGTTACGTGTGCTAAGGAATTATTAAGTAAGCTTCTTATAATACTAATCTATTGCTTATTCTACCTTCTATTTAAGTACAACTCTAAGCTATAGTTAAAGTTAGTACTCTATAATTAATCTACACCTATATTTGCTACTTAAATACTAATACCTATAGAAACATTCTGCTGTGTAGTAGGTGTATACTACTACTATGTCTGCTGCCTGCTCTACTGCCTGCTTTACTGCCTGCTTGCGCTCTGTCTTGCTTATCTCCTCCCTCTTAAGCTCTCTAAGCTTACTACTAGCTTCTTCCCTAGGCTTGCTACTCTACTAGCTGTTGCTATTGCTGCTACTACACTCTCTCTCTATGTTGCTGCCTTGCTTACCCTTGCCCTTGCTCCCTTGTACGCTGTTGCTGCCTCCTAGCTCTAATAAGCATATAGCGTCCTTACTCTTTACTTCTACCTTTAGCGCCTATAGCGCTAAAATAGCCTAGCGTAGTAAGTTCTACCTAGAGTGTATTAATAGTGCTATTACTAGTTATTTAGACAGGTAGTGCTTTAATTACTTAAGTAGTAGCTCCTGCTGCTAGCGCTACGCCTCTAGGCATAACTATAATACCTAGTAAGTAATCTTCCCTCTCTTCTATCTATTAATTGCTAGCTAATATGTATAGCCTCTTCCTTGCCTTCTCTAAGGCCAATAAGCTCTTAGCAGCCTTATAGGCTAATTATTAGCCTATAAACTTAGCCTTTAGGAAACTAAGAGTTAAGCTTTGTGCAGTGTTAGTAGTAGCTAAGACAGTAGTTATTGCTTATAGCCTCTCTTCCCTACCTGCTTCCTCTGCCTCTAAGGACAAGCTGCTCTTGCCTCTACCTATTGCTCCTGCTGCTGCCGCCTCTGCTAACTAGATCTGCGCTCTTAGTAAGCGCTTTAAGCAGACTGCTAGCAAGCTTATTAATAAACTTATTAATAAGTTTGTTAGTAATCTACTTAATTATATTTAGATTAGGCTAGAGGCTATAGAGCTTTACTTCTTAATAATACTCTATTCTCTTTCTTAATTTACATGTGTACCTTTGCCTTACTCTTCTATAACTGTTATAATTATGTCTTTAAGATTAAGCTAGGCTCTAAATCTCTTAAACTATTGTCTTAATAGATTTTTTGTTAATCTATCTACTAGCATGCTATTAGTAGGGAGATAGAGCACTTTAAATATATTTATAGTATAGTTTTATTATAACTATATATTTTGTATATCTATATAGCGCAGCTGCGTTGTTATATGCTTATTCTTCTTAACTACTAGTCTAATTGTTTGTTAGTTGTTATAGAAGATTGTCTAGGCAGCTTCTAGGATTAGTGTAAGCTTAGTAAATAGCTATTTAAGCGCTATAGTCTTTTAAGCAATGTGCTCTAGCGCTAGAAGCTCTACTTTAGTAGTAGAGGTAGTAATAGTAGCCTACTAGGATGCCTTCTATACTATTAGCCTACTAAAGAGCAGTATAAGGTACCTATAGAAAGATTACTAAGTCTTAACATTATCTACAAACAACGTGTTACTGCAAATAAGTAGCTTAGCTCTACTATGCCTACTATATTAGATTAACTAATACCTAGTTTAGTTTAAGTAGACAATTGTCTAGTGTACTGCTTTAGAGTGCTCCTTGCTTAGATTAGTAAGGTATAGTATTAGTTTGGCTGCTGTAAACGCTATATCTAGTTATAGCATAATTGCAGTATATAGCACTAATTAAACTCTTTTTTAATAGCTCTTAATCTCCTGCTTAGTAGCTTCTCTAGTGCTCTTTACTAGATCCTTAGTAGAGAGCAGGATATGTAGAAAGAGTCTAGTTTTATTAAGATTAAACTTCTTAGCAATTTTGTTAATATACTTGTTATAAGCAAGTGTTATTGTCTACTGTTCCTAGTTCCTAAGTACTCTAATATTAAGAAACCACTAGACTAGGCCTTAATCTTTAATTGTATAGGCTACTGTAATTGTATCTACAATATGCTTTGCTTCTAAGATCTAGGTAGAGTAGTACATTACTAGTATATTATTAACATAGAAGAGCAGCAGTATCTAGCAATTACTGCTAAAGAATAAACAAGGCTCTTCTTTAGATGCTATAAGCCTAGTTGCTTTAAGTGTTTAAAAAGAGCTCCTTCTACTATAGGAGAGGTAAGTCTTTTAACCTATACAGTACTTGTTTAAGCTAAACACATTTCCTAGGTATCTTATACCTATCTAGTAGCTTATAGGTTACTACTAGCTAGTAATCTCTATAGGCGTGTAAAAAGGCTCTAACAATGTTATACTATATAATTTCTAAGTTAAATTTAGCTACAATTGCTATAGTAGTTCTAAAGGATCTAGCAGCAAGTTGCTGTATAGGTAGACTAGATTGTATTAATAACTTAGAGATCTCTACGTACTACTATTCTTGCCTTATAATTAAGAAAGTAGCTATCCTTGTCTAGTTTGTATGTAAAAACCTACTTAAGTAGCAATAGTTTATTATCTCTAGTAAGTAAATTAATTACTTTCTAGGTACCTGCGTTGTGTAGTGTAGTAATCTCCTTGCCTATAGCTTTCTTAAATAGCTATCTGTGTAGGTAAGAGAGCAGATCTCTTTATCTCTATAGTAGGTTTAGTAGTTAGTCTCTGTGTAGCTATTAAGCTTTGTTTAGAACTAGTAGTTGCTTCTTCTTCTTTGCTAATACTTATATTACAGCATAAACTGGTTTAAGCTTATTATTAGTTAATTCTAGTAGGATTAACTTATCTAGTAGGTGGCTTTCTCTATAACCTGTTTAGTAGTTATATAGGAGAAAGTAAGCTTCTAGTGTATTACTTCTAGGATCCTCTAGATCTAGATAGCGTAACCTTCTGCTCCTCCTTACTAGTTGTAAGCTTAGGGTGTGTATTGCCTCTAATTAATCTAAGTCTTCTGCAGTAGCTACGTTGCCCTTAACACCTAGAGCTGTAGGAGCAGCGCTCTTAGAGTGTATAGGTGTAGTGTTATATTACCTAGATCTCTCTAATCTTACTCCTCTTAGTAGGCTTACTCCTCTAGGTAAGTGCTCTTTCTAGGAGCTACTAGGTTGTGCAATGCTAGGCTTAGGTGTAAGCTCTAGTGTTCTTATTATTAGGAAAAAAACGTAGAAACGTAGAGTTGCTAGTACATATAGCACATTTGCTTAATGTCTACCTAATAGCTGTAACAGCCCTAACGTTAGAAAACACAGCCAAAACAGCTAAAACAATAGAATAACAGGTTGCTATATTCTATAACTGCCTAACGTCTACCTAATGTCTACTTAACATTCTGCTAACGCCTGCAACGCCTGCAACGCCTGCAACGCCTACAACGCCTACTATACCTACCACGCTTAGTCAGCAAAAATCGAAAAGATAGAGCTAAATTCTAGCTTTAACTTAAGCTATAAATCATAGCAATAGCTCTTCTAGATAAAGAGTTATTAATGTTTTAAATCTTTTTTTTCTAGTTTATTTTTATTAAGATAGATTATATGTTATATACTGTTATTATACTGTTGCCTATAGTAGAACCTAGGCACAATATATAATATAGTAAAATCTTAGGTTTAGTTACTATTCTTTAATAATAATTAAGTATTTCTTAGTAATACTAGTGCTAGAGCTCTAGCAAGTCTCTATTAATTAGCGTCTTAGCTAGGAAAATTAAACCCTTTAACTTCTAAGCTTAATAACTAAACAACTATAAGAGCTATAGTAAAGTTTAGAGACTTATTCTATAAAGAAAGGCAAGCTTTACATTATTATAATATTATTATCTATTAATAAGCACTTAGTAAAACCTAATACACGTAGCAGGCGTTAGGGCTGTTTTCTTAACATTAGATAAACTTTAGGGCCGTTTTCTTAACATTAGATAGATGTTGGGGCTGTTTTCTTAACATTAGATAGATGTTAGGGCTGTTTTCTTAATGTACTATAACATTCTATATATATGCTTAACGTACTACACCTGCTGTATGTATTCTTAATGTACTACGCCTACTACAACCTACTAGTAATAGTACATATACAATAAGACTTTAGTGTTTTTTAAAAATTGCAATAGCAAAATTTTTTCCTAATTAATAGGCCTAAATACTCTAGATTCCCTGCGTAGACTTCTTGTAACTTACTAGCCTTGTTTATTACTTATGCAGGAGATGTTCCTTATTTAGTATAATCTACTAGCTAGCTAGGCAGTTAGTTATTATTCCTTAGATCCTTACCCCCTAGCTGCTGCTAAGAGTAACCTAGATCCTTAGTGCCTACCTGCTTATAGGCTGCTGCGTAGAGCTAATTAAAAATGCTTTTAAACGCTTCTCCTGCATCTCTAACCTTATTCTTATGTAATAGATCTATAATTAACTTAAGCTTCTTTTGTAGGTACTCTACTATTTCTTTGTCTTTATAAAATAAGCTCTTATTAAAAGTAACATTGCGTGTAGTTATAACCTAATTAAGCTTAGAAATCTATATTCTGTATATATTAGACGCTCTATATCCTACTAGATATCTAATATAGCCCTCTATAGTTACTTCAAACCCCTATTTATTGTGCCTAGCTGCTTAATCCCTGTTTAGGGGATATGCTTAGTATCTATAAGTATAAATTCTACTCTAATCTAGCTAGAGATCTGCTAAGTAGTAACAGATTTGTTCTAGTCAATAGTACTTAAAGTACTGCCTAAACTAATTATCTAATACTATGTTAGGAGCAATTATTCTATATATGTAAGATAGGCTTATATTGTATAGCTACGTAGCTGCTTCTACTACCTCTAGCTAAAGCTTCCCTAGTAGGTTAGCTCTACTCCTTATCTTAATTAACTTAGTAATAATCTCTTGCCTAGCTCTTTCTGCACTCTTATTTAGCTTGTGTGTATACATTAGAGTGCTCTAGATCTTAATACTATAATCCTCTGCTTATACACTCTATCTTAATTAGCTACACTATAGTAATGTAGCGACGTTATTACCCTAGAGAATTATAGATATACAGAGCTTATATTATATATGTAGGACACTTATAAACTTCTTAAATACCTTTATAATCTTATCTAATATCTTAGCATAGATTAGGTAGGTATAGATCTTCCTACTATACTTATCTTTAATTAGCAACATCTATACCTCTCCTAGACAACTCTTAAGTATATTAAAAAGATCCTACGCAATCTACTAGTATAGCTAGAGTGATTATTCCTTTAGCCTTCTAGATATAACTTAGCTTGTATAAGTTATAGCACAGTGTTTACACTGCTAGCATAAGATTCTGTTAATCCTTACATTTTAGGCATTCTTTACAAGTGCCTAGAGCGCTGTAGGTCCTAGATGCCTAGCTTAGGCGTGCTATAGATCCTTATTATTAGATCTAGGGTAGGTAGTCCACAATCTAAGCTTCTAAGTAGATAGAGTTACGCTTATTACAACTAGATAGATTAACAATAGCTTGTATTCTATAAAAGTAAGGTTATAATAGCGTGTTAGAGTAGCTAATACAACGCTCTTTTGCAGTAAGCTAATACACAGTGTTAAGTCTAGTTCTAAGTACTATACACCTCCCTTCTTTAATTAAGCTTCTAATACAATATTAACATAAAGTCCCTCTACTACAGCAATGTTTTAAAGGATTAGATCCTCTGTACATTCCTAGCTTATTCTATTTAGCGCTTCCTTAATCACTCTAGTGCTAGTTCCTAAGATTAGGAAGGATTAGGTGCTGGTCTCTACACAAGTAAGCTTCTTAGCCTTCTAGAAAGTAGTAGAGTTAATAAGCTTAAGCTTGTTAACTAAGTAGAGTGCTGCTCTATTGTTAAGGATAGTACTGTCTAATAGGGGATAAGCGTTAAAATTTATAGTTAAGTAGATCCCTTGCTCTATAGATTAAGATCTTATTAAGTAAGGGTCTATTAGTGCTGCCGCAATTAATCTAGGGTAGTTGCTCCTACTTATTGCAGCATTACTATCCTTTGTCTATCCCTTCTTGATTACTTTGCTCTTCTACTCCTTGTACTTAGGTTTATTAAGGCGTTTTAGGATCTCTTTCTTTACTTAATTACTAGGGGTAAATAGTTTACCTGTAAGAGCTCCCTCTAGTAGGTTATAGTTAATTAGTTTCTAGAAGTGTAATTGTCTACATAGGCAGTTAATCTTTACTTAGTTAAGTTAGTTATTTAATGTTAACTATGTCTAAGCTAGTTAACCTATAGTGGCGAACACCCTGCCTAAGCTATAAGAAGCTTAAACAGAGCGCTTCTAAAGTAGACCTAAATACACTCTACTAACTTTATCTAGAGTAAGCGTCTTGTTACCTAGTACTAAGTTCTAGATAATAGACTGTTGCATAGCCCTAGACTAGTCTAGCGCTATCTTAATTAACAAGTCTAAAAAGTTGTATACTATAAGCTTGCCTTCTACATTAGTAATTTTAAGAGCTTTAGCCTTGCTGTACAGGAGGTTCTATTCCTAGTGCTACTTCTTAGGATTCTGCTAACCCTGCCTAGCCTTCTAGAGATAAGCTTAGTACTAAGCGCGTACTAAGTTCTTCTTACTAGCGTTAAACAGAGCTAGCTCCTTCTTTAGCACCTTAATTAGAGCTTAGAGAGTTAACTTCTTTTCTTTAACAAGCGTTATTATAGCTAGAGTTAAGATTGCTAGGTTTACTATAGTATTAACCTAAGTCTATATATTCTGCAAGTGCGCAGACTAGGCAGCCTAGTTACTTAATTTAGCTCTATACTCTATAATCCGTATCTTGTATAGCTTAGCATTATCTAAGGTTATTAAGCTAGGTGGCTCTAGCTGCTAGGGCTTAGATTTGTGTATTGATATTGCGTCTTTAGCTAATAGATTAATCTGCTCCTATATTCCTTTGCTTATAGCATGGAATTTAAGTTAGATATACCATCCTAGCTATTAGAATTAATTAGTGAGCGTATAAGCTCCCTCTAGGATTAGGGCGTTAGTTATTGCGTAGATTAATTAGGTTTGTAAAGATACAAAAGGAGTAGTTACTAAGCAGTGTTAACCTAGCTAAGTATGCAGGGGGAAATTGTTCTAGTCTTAAAAAGCTAGGCTCATAACTATAGTTAGATAACAAGCTTAGAAATAACTAGAAGATAGAGTATTGATTTATATATAGGTGTCTACTTAGGTCACTATTTATATGCTTATTAAGCGTCCTGTGCTCTTATTAGCTAATCGCTTAGAACACCTAATATAGGCGATCTACCTGTTGTATACATAGCATAAGCAAGGAGAGATTTAAATCTATTAGTAAGTTAGCCTAACCTTAGTTAGAGTAGATCTGGGTAAGCTAAGCTTCTAGTAAGTAGATCTAGCGTTTAGTGGCGTTGCAACACTAGTGCATTGTTGCATTGTTTAGATTATAAAAGAATAGTGTATAGCTAATCTAAGTTGTTGTTAGAGCTAGCTAATAGATTATGTTCTAGCTTAGTAGATTCTACACCAAGAGGAATAGAGCAGCGTAAGTGCCTAAATTAAGAAGCAGGTTAATTAGAGGCTAAGTCCTTATTAGCTAAAATAGCGCCTTTAGCAACAATATAGTTATAGGCTAGGCAGAGCTTTTAGTAATCTAGTTTAAGTTAGTTAGTCTAAGACTAGTGTGTGTTAAAAACAGTCTTAAGAGAATTATACTTAGTAACTACATAGTTATATTTGTTAACAAGTGTAGAGCAGGTACCTTTATACTAAGTAAGGCTTATTTTAGTTGTCTAAAGTTTAGAAGTAATATTTAAAATCTTATCTAATACATTATAGAGAAAGCCTATAAGAAAAAAGGCAAATATCGCTAGTTAACTAGGCAAAAGACAAGAGAAGTACTAATTTAGCAAGTTGTCTAAGAGCTAGTAGAGGCCTAAAGATTAAATAAACTAGAAGTGTTAAGCAAGGTTATAATCTTCTAAGACTTGCTAAAAGAATTAGGAAGGTACTATATTAGCTTTAGCATACAAGCAAGGAAAGTTCTTAGTAAGCTTATCTAGCAAGCCCTAAGTGTTTAGTAACGATGCGTTGTAGATAGGAACCTTAGAAGCTAGTATATATATAGAGTCCTTATAGCAGAAATTTAGCAGCTTTATAGCAGAAGCACTCTAGTGTTCTAGGATTATAGGCTTAAATATAGTAGACTTAGTACCTTATACCTCTAAATATTAAATAGAAGGAGAGTTGTTTAGAGAGTAGAGAGTAGGTTAAAGAACTAGTGTCTCTTTATTGCCTAGAAACTTTGAGGAGGGTTAATTAAAGCTAGCAGAGGAAAGGACCCTAGAGTAAAAAATAGAGCGCTTAGTAGTAGTTCTAGCAGAACAGCAGCTAGCTTTATAGGATAAGTTAGCAACCTACTTAGAGAAAGATAATATAGGCTAAGTTAGAAAGTTAGTAGAAGAAATGCATAGCCTAGACTTGTCCTTATTATATAAGGGATTGCAGTTGTGTCTAGATAAAGGCATCTTGTCTTAACTAGTATTATGAGACTTAGCTAGTGCTATAGCTGCAGTTTTGAAGATTTAGTAAAATTAGTAAGAGGTTAGTTAAAAGTTAGTTAAGAAGTAAGTTAGATAGTTAAAGGAGAAAGCAGAGCACCTAGTGCCTTAAGTAGTAGTAAGGACCTAGAGAGAAGCTAAGTGAAAGAAGAAAAGGTGTACAGTAAAAAGTTAGCAAAAAAAAACTAGTGTTAGTAAAACAGTTAAAGTAAAAGAAGCTGCTGTAACTAATACTTAAGGTTGCGCAAAGAAACAAGTTGGAAGGTACTTAAAGAAGTAGAGGAAAGCAGCGCTAGACCACTTAAAAGGCGCTAGAA
>SATY01001211.1:0-10952 GCA_004335155.1 Ascochyta viciae
GCAGGTAAGACTTAACATCCACCTACTAGTTAGGGACTAGAATCTCTAGATTTGTAGGTTAGTAGGTTGAGGGGTCAGCGTCTACCAACTGTAGGCAACAACCCCTTAACTAGAAAACACTAGCCTATTTTGTAAGAGGGACCTCTAGTGTACTAAAAGGGTTAATAACCTAGCTATAAGACCCTTTGCTGTAAGTTAGCGCAACACTATCTGCAAAACAAACGCGTAACGCACTTAATCCTGCGCCTACAACATTGTACACATCTACCTCTTCAACTACTCTAAGCAACATGTCATTTAAAAGAATTCCTAATAAGAGATACTAGCTTCCTTTACATGCCCTAAGCCCTAGAATAATGCTAAGATCTAGACTTCTCTAATACTAGCAGCGTAAAAGCATGCTCTAAGCATGCCTACTTAGTACTATTGCGCCTATTAACAACAAGGCACTATATTAGGAATGTAGCATTAATTACATATAACCTCTCCTTATTAATAGCATCCTCTGCTACTAGTTTAACATTAATAAAGTAATAAGGGTATATATATTTAGTTCGCACGTCTTGTTAGCGCTTGCTTTAACAATACTAGAGTAGGCTACCTAAGCTACAAGACAGAATAGGACTATTCTAGGTATTCTTTTTATAGGCTCCTTTAAAGGAGTAGGTTCGCTAGTCTTTAGGGAAGTAGAAACTACGCAAGGCATAGAGTGGCTTAGGTTGTTGCTTGTAAGGTAGTTAATAGTTAGTTATTAATAATAGAGTTGTTGTAAGTGTAAATAAATAGCACTACTGCAAGTCTAGGGTCTGTAGAATAATAATAAATAGACGTTGTTGTTTAGAAGAATTAACTGCTAGAGAGTATAAGGTAATACTGTTGCTGTAATTGCTATTGTTTATAGCACTGTTGCAAATGTATTAGACAAGTCTCCTCCTAAAATCCAGCCACAAAATTGAGACACAAAACAGCTAAGGGCTAGAGTATAATTGTATAAGTGCACTAATAACTTTTATAATATTTATTTAATTAATAAACGCAACTATATTATGTTCTCTATAGACAATAATCTAACTATAGCATAATAGACACAGCTGTTAATTAATAATAACTGCTTTAACAACTATTAGCAGATATTTCTTAACCCTACATATAGGAAGCACTAAGGTGTAAAAGAATGTAAATGGTTTAAAACAGACAACAAGTCTTTCTTAAAGGAATAAACAAGGGTATCTAGAGTCTTGCTATTAACTCTATTAGGAGCTATAACCTTATTAAGCTCCCTATTACAGTAGATAGATAGAAGCTATTAGTATTATTAGACTTAGGAGCTTAGGGAAACTACATATTCCTTAGAGTAGTAAAGCAAGCTAGACTCCTTCTAAGAGACAAAGAAAACCTATACCCCTTATAAGTAGCTAATAGACAACTAATACTAGAAGAAGGAAGAATTACGCTTAAAATACAAGGTATACCTCTCTAAATATAGAACTTTTACAAGGTAATGTTGCTAGACATTCTAGGCACAGCCATCTACAATGTTATACTAGGACTACTATAGTTATAAAAGCACAACCTACAAATTAACTAGAAAGATTATTAGTTTTTGTTTAAAGGGTATAGATATAGCATAAATACACACTAGTTTATGCAACCTACGCTAGAGTTAGTAGAAAAGAAGGAGATTAAGAATATCTCTTAAAATTATTAGATGTGCTAAGATAGAGCAGTTAATTATAAAGACCTAGAAAGCTTCTCTACAACAATTAAGAAGAAAGACAGTGCAACTTCTGCTATACTAGATATATACTATTAGTACACCTAGATATTTAAAGAAGAGCTATCTACAGAACTACTACCTAAGCATTAATCTTAGGATTATAAGATTAAGCTCTAAGAAGGAAAAAAACTACCCTTTAGGCCTATATACTAGTTCTCTCAGAAAGAACTTAAGATACGCAAGGATAACATTAAGGAGAACCTTGCAAAAGGATTTATTAGAAAATCTAAATTCCTAGCAGGATTCCTTATTCTATTCATATAAAAGGAAAATAGCAAACTACAACTTTGCGTTAACTACTAAAACTGTAACAATATTACTATTCAGAATTAGTACCTGCTGCCTAATATAACAGGACTATAAGACTAGTTATTAAGAGCAGAGTTCTTTACTACACTTAACCTATATAGGGTGTACAACCTAATACGCATAAAAAAAGGCAAAGAATAGATTACAGTGTTTAGAACCTATTATAGACATGTTAAGTATACAGTTATACTATTTAGGCTAACTAATACACTAGCAGTCTACTAGGCTCTTATTAACAATAAGCTATCAGCACACCTAGACATCACTGTAGTAGCCTACCTTAACAATATCTTAGTGTATAGTAAGATACTAGAAGAACACAAGGTCTATATATAATAAGTGTTAGAATGCTTAGTTAAAGCAGACCTTAGGCTAAAGCTAGAGAAATGCAAATAGCATAAGGATAAAGTAGAGTTCCTTAGCTATATTATAAGAAGGTACAGAGTTAAGATAAGCAGATTAAAGATATAGGTAGTAAAGAATTAGCCAACACCTAAAACTATTGTAAACATTTTAGAGTTTCTTAGGTTTATTAACTTTAAATAACACTTTATTAAGGATTACTCTCTTAGAGCCTTACTGCTTACTAGGCTTACGCAGAAGAACGTACTATTTAAGTAAAAATAAGTACAAAAAGATATATTTTAATCGCTTAAGTAAGTATGCGTAGAGCTACCTATAATTATTAAATTTCAGAGCAGAAAGCTGCTTTAAATTAAAACTAATACCTTAGATTTAGTATTAGGAGCATGCGCAACTTATAAACAAGATAGCTTATAGCACCTAATTGCTAAGTACGTATAGAAGTTTATAGGACCTAAAGAACACTATAATATATATAATTAAGAACTCTTAGCAATTGTATTAGCTTTAGAATATTAGAGAGTCTACATAGAAAGTTGCTTACACCTTACTATCTATACAGATTACAAGAATCTAGTACAGTTTACTACAACTAAGGCACTTAATTAGAGACAGGTTTAATAGGCTAAACTACTAGGATAGTACAAATTTAAGATCTTGTACACGCTAAAAAAAGTTAATAGTAGAGCTAATGCACTAAGTAAATAACACAACCTTATAGAAACTAAGATAATTAATAAACACGCTATACTTAGAGTTAATAAGATTAGGCTGTTAGGACTATTACAACAGCTTAATACTATAATACCAGTTTAAGCAGAACAATATATCTTGTTAGAAGTACTAGAAGACTTATAATAAGAACTTATAGCTAGTTACTATAATAACCTGCTTTACAGACACTCTAGTATTATAAGAATAATAAAAGTTATTTAGAGACACTACTAGTTCCTAAATAAAAAAGACAAGGTTACTAAGTATATTAAAGATTGTGTAGACTGCGAGAAAAACAAACACAGCACGTATACTAAATACAGAGAAGCATAAGCAATAGAACTACTAAAAGCCTCTTAGACAAACATTTTAATATACTTTATTACATAGTTACCTATCTCTAGGGACCCTATTACAGGATACAGCTACAACTTAATTTTTATTATAGTAGATAGATTTACAAAAGCTGTAGAGATAATACTCTTCTAACATACTTATACTACAGAGCAACTTAATTAAGTATTTCTAGACTAAGTTGTTAGGCATTACAGCATTCCTAAATTAATTATTAGTAATAGAGACAAGCTCTTTATGTTAAATTATTAGACTACACTTTTAGCAGCTATTAGAACTAAGAAGAAGCTTTCTACAACCTACTATCTGCAGACAGATAGACAGACTAAATAATTAAATTAGACTAGAGAAACATTTCTACAGATATACAGCAACTTAGCAGCAAGACAACTAGGTTTTACTATTACCTATAGCATAGATTGTATACAACAACAAGTTATAAAAAGTAATAGGCATAATACTATTCTTCTAAAATTATAGGAGACACCTAAATCTCTTTACTAGAGCACTAGATTTGCTAGTACGAACAGAATTAGCAATCTCCCTAGTTTAGAAACTAAAGGAAGTGTATAAGAAAACACTAGAAAACATTAGCAAAGCTTAAAAACAAGTAATCTCTTATATTAAATAGAAACAAAAAACAGCACCTTAGGTTAAGAAGGGAGATAAAGTCTTTCTCCTTATAAAAACCTTTAAATATAAAGACCTACAAAAAGACTAGATTATGTTAAAGTTAGACTACTTTTAAGTTCTAAGCAAATGAGCCTAGTTAACTATAGACTTGCTCTGTTTAAGAATATAAAAATCTGTCTAGTGTCCTATATATCCCTACTAGAACTAGCTAACCCTAGAATGCTAATCTAGAAAGACTTCTACTACTAGGTTCACATTAACAACAAATAGGAAGTTAAAAAATAATACAACACTAGAAAAAAGGCGTCTAGGACAAATATCTAGTTAAACAGTTAGGATACCTAGGCTTAGAAAACATATAGAATCTAATCACCCACCTTATAAACTGCGAGCAGATATTAAAGCAATTTAAAGAGACTAATTAAGCAAAGCTACATTGCTCTTTTAGTACTTTAAAGGATAACCCTTAAAGACACCCTAGGTACTAGGCAATAGCAAGAACTTGTTAGACAGATTAGTTAATATAATAGTCCTTGTCTCTAGCTACTCCTGCTCTTTAATACTACGCTCCTCTACTGCAATAGCATCTTTAGTATAATAGTCTAATAAATCTATTTATGATTATAACTGCTTCTTACGTGCATAAGCTACACGCAGGTCCTCTATAGCCTATTTAGATACCTAAAGCACTTTAGTATACACTTCACAACTCTCTTTTATACAAACACATAACTTCTCTTTTTTAGTCGCTAGTTAAGTAAACTAAGATTAAGTTACCCTTACGTTACAATGTTGCCCTAGACAAACACACTTACTATACTTCCTAGGCTAAATGTAAACCTTATACACACAGTTGTGCTTTATACAGGTTTTATATTTTTGCACTATAATCTCTATAAAGAACTTAATAAATTTATACAATGAATAACAGCAAGCTAAACTTAAGATAGTGAGTAGTTTTAGTATTATTAAAACTTGACTAACAATTAAGGAAGGACCCTGCGTTATATAAATCAGCTAAAGAGACTAGGCTAAGATAGAAGAGAGATAGTGATATAATCTACAGAACATAGAAAGGATTTATCTAATTATAGTAGCTACAGCACAGGATTTATAATAACAGAACAAACATAAGTAAAGCAATAAATACAGTGTTAGCACTTAACAAGAAACTAAGAGGACATATAACTTAATTAAGGCTTAGCGTAATTAGTATAATTAGTAATTAGTATAATTAGTGCTTAGTGCAGTTAGAGGATGCACAACACTAATTAGTCTATATTACTACTACTATTATAGAAGTATATAGTTTATAGAAATTTAACCCTTATAGTTTACATTTAACCTTGTTAATTAACTTTGTTATTAAAATATCTTCATCCTGCTTACAAAACAGATAGTCTACTCTATACTCTTCCTAGCAACCTAAGTAGCTAAGGTCTTGGACGCATACTACTTACCCCTTCTAGTTCCCTACTCTTGTACCTATCTCTAAGATCTAATTAAATGATTACTTACAAACTTTGTCTAAACTGTAACCTTAATAGCCTTTAATAATCTTCTAACTAATAAGCTAGCTAAGGCTAAGAGTAAGTAGTCCTTATGTACTTAACACGCTAGTAGCTTTAAAAATCCTAAGGTCTACGTTAACTATACACTAGCTAGCTAGGTCTATACTTTTACTACTAGTAGCTACTCTACTAGCTGTGCTAACTATATTCTTAACTACACTTACTGCTTTAAGGTAAGTTCCTATTTCTTATCTCTTAGTATTCTCTTTTTTAGCTAATTATCTGCTAGGCTCTATATAAGTGTTAGAAGACTCTAAATAAGTACTATATATACTTATAGTTTAGTAAAGGGAACTCTATAAGGCTTCTAAAAGTTTTTAAGCCTCTCTAGGCAGACTTTAAGAAGTGTAAGAAGCTTCTACATTACACTAATCTTATATCTTAGCCTAACGCTTACTTATCTACTACTAGTTATAAGACTAAGTAGTCTAAGTACAAGAATAAGGATAATAAGGTTAAAGCTTATTTCTTTGCAACTATAGTATTTGCAGAGCGCACTACTATTACTACTAAAAAGATAGTAGTTTAAGTTAAGACTCTAGTAAGTTATTTTCTTCTTTTCTTACCTATTTCCTAGGTATTTGCTAATTTCTTGCTTAATATAGCTTGCTATTAACTGTTACAATCTACAGAACACGAAAAGGATGCAAACTAATTACAGCGCATAGAGCACAGTAATTACAATAAGTTATTAAGTTCAGCGTAAGCAAACATAACAGTGTTAGCACTTAGCAAGATGCTAAAGATTATGTTAAAACTATCTACTAATTAAGGACAGGCCCTGCGTTATATAAATAAGCTTAAGGGACTAAGCTAAGACAGAAGGGGGATAGTGTTACAATCTACAGAACATAGAAAGGATGTAAACTAATTACAACGCATAAGGCACAGTAATTACAATAAGTTATTAAATTCAGCGTAAGCAAACATAACAGTATTAGCACTTAGCAAGATGCTAAAGATTATGTAACATAATAAGGCGTAGCATGATTAGTGCAATTAGTAATTAGTACAATTAGTAATTAGTGTAATTAGAGGATTCCCAACACTAATTAGTCTGTATTACTACTACCATTATTAAAGTATATAGTTAGTGGGAACACAACCCTTATAGTTTATATTTAACCTTGTTAATTAAGTTTGTCTTTAGAATCTTAACCTGCTCTTAAACTAGACAGTCTACTCTGTACTATTTATTGCACTCTATCTTCACAAGCTTTGCTTAGTTGATAACCCTTACTAATCTAGTAAGAGTGCTCATCCCTAAGAACTAATAGAATCAGTGCTTACGGTCTTGAACTAAAGTACGACTTCAACATTAACTTAGCACTGCTTACGCACTTTATCTACTTTAAGGCTAACTCTTATAAGTAGTTCAAGCTTCTTTCTACTTCTAGACGTAAGGACTTTGCTCAAATGCTTATTAAGAACATTATTAACGCTGTAGAAGGTAATAAGAACAATAGTAGTAGCAAGGGTTCTACTATAAGTAGCGCTTAGGTCTTCTTTTATCTATAGTATTTAGAATCTCCAAGCTAGATAATACCTAGGTTTATAGCCCTTTCTCTTTATAATAATATAGCACCTATCTAGTGCAGTCTATCCCTTAGAAAAGGCTAATGTAATAAATAATCTCTTTAATAAGTAGTATCTCTCCTCTTTGCTTATATATGTCCCTTCTTCTTACTCCTCTCCTTTCTCTCTTATTAAGAGTAAGAGAGCTAATTTTGCCTCTCTAGAGATTCTAACTACAATCCTAGAAGTAAGTTTCTATTCCTATTTCTTCTATCCCTTGTTATAGACAACTATCTATCTAAGCCCTCTATGTCTTTATAGATATCTTCACTTTTTTATATTTTACTAGTATAGCCTTTCTATTATACTAGGTATTTGCGTCTCCTGCCTTTTCTTCTAGACTATTATTCTCTACAGATAGAGTTAACTTTCTATTCCTTAAAGAACGTGCTATTGTTGTTAGTAATAATTAGGGGGCTAGGCCAGAGGTTATTATTTAATTACCTATAAAGAGAGTTCTGTAGACACAACTTAAGCTAGTTAATATAGAAGACAAGATATAATTTACTATTAATATCTAGTTTAATATTGTGTAAAGCGATAAACTCTATAACTATATACTTCTAGTTCTTCTAATCCAGCTTACCACATACTTAGCTATTTAAGATACAGTTTTTTAGCTTTAGCTAGAATTTATTTCTAACTTTAGCTAGAGAGCTTCTTTTTAGTGTATATTAGCTTACTATTCTTATATCTGCCAAGTCTCTGCTATCTAGGCTTTAACAAAGTTAACTATTTTAATAAACTTCTATACTATGCTTACTATAGCTCTAGTAGATTCCTTTGCATAACAGTGCAATAACTTTGCTATTAAGTCTAGGTCTATTTAGACTAAATTTACATTATAACTATACTAGAAGAAGAAAGAGCTAAAGCTAGTAGTTATAACTACCTAGCCTTTAATTGTAATCTAGGCTACTAGCACCTAAGCAGACTAATTATCCTAGGCCTAGTTAATATAGGCTCTTAAGTAGGCCTCTACTATAGAGTTTATACGCTTAGTGCTCCTATTCGTTTAGAGGTAAAAGGCTGTAGAAAGTCTCTATATAATCTTTATTAGTTAGTTTATTATCTGCTAGAAGTTACTAAGAAATTGCGTTCCTTAATTAGATATAATTGGATTAGGCAACTAATAGTAGGCTACTACATTAGATATAAATTCATAGGTAACTATTATTACTAATAGGTCTAGTAAGAGGACTAGGATAACATCTTTAGAGAGGCTATTTGTAATAACTATAAGATTATAGTTATTATCACTTTTAGAGGAGTCTGTTATTGTAAGGAGCTAACCTCTGAGGGAATTTGCTAGTAAAATACAAGATGGATTTAATAGAGAACAACCTCTAGAGTAGAGGTTACAGAGTTTTTATAACTCTATTTTAAACATTTTAGCTCTATAACAGGGCTCTAGTCTATGCTAAGAGTATAAGCTAGAGTACTACTAAAGCAGTATACGCTAAGGAACTAGCACCTAGGCCTAGCCTGTTATAGTACTACTCTACTTATTCCTTATTTATTAGCGTGTGTCTTAGTTAAAACAACTCTATTACTTACTCTCTACTTTCTACATTCTTTGTTGCACTACCTTCTAAGCCTATGCACCTTCCTTTTAAGACTCTACTACTATCTAATTGTTTAACTGCTCTACCTTGCTTAATTTTAATAATAGCGCCTCCTAAATTGCTCTCTACCTTGCGTTCCTCTACTAAGAAGGCGCAAGTCAAGCAGGTAAGTTGCCCCCCCTCCCTCTAGTCTGCTTACTTACTAACTTTTTATTTTGCTTAGGCCTGCAGCGCTGCTTCTGCAGATCCTCCCCCTCCTAACACTTATTTAGCTAAGAAGGCAAAGCTTATAATAGAGGATGTTGTCCTTAAAGACAATAAGATTAAGGAAGCCTTTAACAATGCTCCTATTAACGCTTAGGCTAAGAGTTAGAGTAAGTAGTCCCTGTATACTTAATGCGCTAGCAGCTATAAAGATCTTAAGATCTGCATTCACTATGCGTTAGCTAGCTAGGTCTACACCTTTACTATTAGCAGCTATTCTACTAGCTGCGCTAACTATATTCTTAGCTACGCTTACTGCTACAAAGTAAGTTCCCTAGTTCTTATTACTTAGTGTTCTTTATTTTAGCTAATTATCTTCTAGGCCCTGCGTAAAACCTAGAAGACTTAAAATAAGTACTATATCTTCTTATAGTTCTTTAAGAGCAACTCTGCAAAGCTCTTAAGCGTTATTAAGCCTATCTAGGTAGACTTTAAAAAGCGTAAAGACCTTCTATGTTATACTAACCTTGTATCCTAGCTAAACGCTTACTTGTCTGCTACTAGGTACAAGACTAAGTAGTCTAAGTACAAGACTAAGGTTAATAAGGTTAAAGCTTATTCTTCTTCTGCTATAGTCTTTGTAGAGCGCACTGCTATTACTGCTAGGAAAGTAGTAGTCTAGGCTAAGACTCTAGTAAATTTTTCTCTTTTTTCTTACCTATTTTTAGAGGTCTTTGCTAATTCTATGCTTAATATAGCTTACTGTTAACTTAACACTGCTTACGCGTTTTATCTACTTTAAAGCTAACTTTTGCACACATCTTAAGATCCCTCTTACTACTAGACATAAGGACTTTGCCTAAGTGCTTATTAAGGACATTGCTAACACTGCTGTAGGTAACAAGAACAATAGTAGTAGTAGAGGTTCTACTAAAAGTAGTGCTTAGAGCTTTTCTTGTCTATAGCGTTTAGAGTTTCTAGCTAGATAATACCTAGCCTTGTAGCTTCTTTTCTTTTGTGACAATATAGCATCTATCTAGTGTAGCCTATTTCTTAGAATAGGCTAATGCAGTAAGCAATCTTTCTAATAACTAGTGTTCTTCTTTTTTGCTTGTGCATGTCTCCTCTTCTGCTCTTCCTCTACTTCTCTCCTTTAGGAGTAAGAGAGTTAGTTATTCCCCTCTAGGTATTCTAACAAGAATCCTAGGGTTAAGTTCCTATCCTTATCTCTTTTGTCTCTTATTATAGACAACTATCTGTTTAAGGCCTCTAGGTCTTTGTAGACGTCCTCTCTTTCCTATGTTTTACTAGTATAGCCTTTCTATTGTACTAGGTATTTGTGTCTCTTGTTCTCCTTTCTAGACTGTTGTTCTCTACAGATAGAGTTAACTTTCTATTCCTTAGAGAACGTACTATTGTTGTTAGTAATAATTAAGAGGCTAGGCTAGGGGTTGTTATTTAATTGTCTATAGAGAAGGTTCTGTAGGCACAACTTAAGCTAGTTTATATAGAAGACAAGGTAGATTTTGCTATTAACATTTAGCTTAACATTGTGTAGGGAGATAACCTCTACAACTATACACTTCTAGTTCTTCCAATCTAGCTTCTAACTTGCTTTGCTGTTTAAGAAGTGGTTTCCTAGCTTTAGCTAGACTTTGTCTCTAACCTTTAGTTAGAGGGCTTCTCTTTAGTGTGTATTAGCTTGCTATTCTAATATCTACTAAGCCTCTGCTATTTAGGCTTTAATAAAGTTAACTATTTTAACAAACTTCTATACTATGCTTACTATAGCTCTAGTAGGTTCTCTTGCATGCTAGTGCAATAACTCTACTATAAAGTCTAGGTCTATCTAGACTAGGTCTACATTGTAACTATGCTAGAGGAAGA
>SATY01001212.1:0-10939 GCA_004335155.1 Ascochyta viciae
CTAGCTTAGAGAGGCTTAAGGGCGTTAGGGCGTAGGCTAGCCTCTTATATAGCTTAGTCTTCTAAGCTAGTATATTAATTATCTATCTAGACAACTAGTAAATCTAGTTGTCTTGTATCTGCTTTTTAGCAAAATGGTTAAGAAATAGATATCTTTTACTAGGCCTTGCCTAGACCGTTACATTAAAGAAAAAGAAAAGAAGAAAGTTATAAGATATAGTAAGAGTAATCAAGAAAAAAAAACCCCCAATTACTACTTATATAATAAGAGATTAAAAAGTAACTAGATGAATGTTTAAAAGTACTCTGAACAATTATAATTAGTACTTCTAGTAGTGTCTGTACTTTACTTCTTTAAGTACTAAGTTACTTTTACTTTTCGTTAACTTCTATCTTTTATTACTGAATTAATTTTAGTAGGTCTTATTCTAGTTTATCTTTTAATAGTACTTTTCTACTATTTTTTCTCTACTAAGAGAATGTTAAGAACTGGTATAATATTTCTATTACTTTTAAAAAGACCTAGCAAAAGTAGTTTAAATTAAGACACGCCGTTCAAAATTATATTAGAGCTTTTACTAAGATTAGATAGCACGACCTACTAGTAGGTAACTTTTACCTTAGTAGCTTTCGTCTATTCTCCTTTTACTTAGCACTAGAGCCTTAGGCCTTCTTTTACTAGCTACTTAGGAGTTTAGGCCTACTTACAATAAGTAGTAGCTATCTTAACTCTCTTAGAGCTTCTAGTCTGCTATTTTATTTACTTCTTCTTTAATATATTAGCTTTCTAGATTGCTTCTTTTTATACTTATAAAGTCTACCTTATATAATAGCAGACCTAATAGGCTAAAACTAAGTTCGTCTTTTAGGTTTCTACCTTTACTTAGTATAGTAGTTAGCTACTCATACTAAAGGTAGTATTATCTTTTGCTTAGTTTAGTAAGCTATCTCTTTACTAATTAATAGCTCTAGCTATTAGAGGATTTTTTCTTTGTTTTTATTCCCTTCCTATGCACGTAGTAAGTGCCTATCTCTAAGTATAGATCAGCCTTACCTATATCCTCTTTTCAGTATAAACTAGCTGCTAAATATTAGTACGCTAAGTGATTTACTCTTTTTTAGGCTTTAAAGTACTAGCCTATCTGTTAGGGGCTTTCTACCTCGGGCATGCCAACTCTTAGGAACACCTTAGGGCAACTACAGTCACCTCTTAGAGCCTACACACACGTATATATTGCCCTAAATCCTTAGAGGCTTAACTCCTAAGGATTTATCTCTTATCTTATCTAATACTATATATTTTGTTCTATCTCTTGCCTACCTATAGTGCTCTTACAATTCGAATCCTTTATACTCCCTCTTAGAAGAGGCAGTTAAGAGATCTCTAATTTTTTCTATACCTATTACAATAGTTAGAAATTAACATTGCTAATGTGCTGCTAGCAATAACAACACACTAGGCTTGCAACAGCCTAGCCCTAGTAGCAACCTAATAGATGCCTAGAGGTATCCTATACACAACGTAGTAGCAAACTTGTTACTACTAGGCATACCTAAGGCTAACACAACGCCTAGTACATCTAACAACTAAGCGTTAGGCCCTACAGAATTAGGGGACAAATAGGCTTATAGCCCTACTAGCCCTCTAATAGATGTGCCACCCTATCTAAGTTAGATAAACCTAGCAACTAGTTTAAATGCAAACCCTCTAGCTGCTACTAAAGCGCCCTAGGTTAAACCTGTAGCTATCCTAACTATAGGCCAGCCTTTATTTGTTAAGCAACTCCTTAAGAACCTTTTTAAGGCAGAGCTTGCTAGAGCTACTAAGGCTAAACTAGCTATCTAAAGGAACTAGATTAACTAGGCCTTACAAACCCTAGGCCTAACTAAGAGCAGGAACTAGTTAGAACCTAACTAGTCAGCGTTTAATAAGGCTGGGAAGATTATCTAGGTTTTAAACAAAATTCAACCTAAACCTAAGCTAGACACTAAGAGCAGAGCTCTATCTCCCTAGCAAGTAGACTAGTAGATTAAGGACATTAAGACAGCCTTCTAATACGCTTAAGTACTAGAGGATTCTATTACAAGAATCTACTAGGCTATAGGTACTATTTAGTTTAGTATCTATTACAAACTAATCTAACAACAGATTAACTAAGGATCTATCTAGTTATAGTCTAACCTTAAGGCAAAGAAGGAGCGACTTGTTTAAGACCCTGTTCTTAGTAAGTTCAAGGACTACACTAAGTTCTCTAATATTAAGTAGAGAGACAGCAATAAAGTAAACACCTTCTTAATGCTATTTAACTGCTAAGAGTTACTACTACTACATAGCTTCTTTAAGTTTAATAAAAGCACTAAAGACTATAACTTTAAGATTGCCTTTGTATAGTCTAAAACTCTGCCTTATCTTTAGTAAGAGATCTAGCGTAATAGTAGCTTAGATAACATCTAGCAATAGCATAAGTTTAAACAAGCTCTTTAGAATACAGAAACAGCGGCTTACTCTACAGTTGCTTATAAGAGTAACAACACTAACTATAGTAAAAGGCACGCTATATCTCCTAATTAGAAGGAAAACAAGAGGTATGCTAGCTGTAGAGGTACACCTTCCTATAGCTAGAGCAATAGCACCCTAGTAGCTACCTAACCTAATAACAGTAATAATAGCTAGAGTTAAAATAAAGACTAGGGCAACTAGAAGAGTTACTAGAAAGACTGTAGTAGCTACAATTCCTACTATAAGAGAAGTAACAACAGGAATTCCTAGTTAACTAGAGAGTTAAAAAAAGGGAAGCTCTAGTTGCTAACCTATCCTAACTACAACTAGGGCCTAAAACTAAGAGGAAGCAAACCTGTATTGCGGTCACTGTCTCCCTCTAGGACTCTAATAGGTCCCTAACACTGCTCTCAGCCCTCTACAACTTAGGAGCAGAGCTAAACCTTATTAGTTAGCAAGTAGTAGATAACCTCTACCTAGAACATAAACTGTTCTACTAAAGGCTAGTAGCTATATTCCTTAATAGTAACTGCCTAAACATCTAGTAACCCTACAATCTAACTATTAATTGTCTAGACAGTAATAGTGTAGTTAAAAATGTAGGTCTATAAGAGTTCTACTTAGCTGCCTTTAAGAGGTATAACTTAGTACTAGGTTACTTATAGTTAGTATCTGCTAACTAGTGTATCTGCTTCTCTGAAGGCATATACAAGTAGTTCTCTAATAACACAGAGAGAGTACATATTACTATAATATAGAACCTATTCTACTCTATAAAACTAAGAGAAAGAGCGTACCTTATGCACCTAGGTAACCTAGTCTACTAAGTCTTAGAGGAGGCAATTAATACCCTGTTAGAAAGTAACTAGGAAGGCAGTAGACTACTACTAGCTTAGGGGCTAAGTAGTAATGCTGTTCTTAACACAGAATATTTCTATAACAAGAAACTCTTCTAGCTCTAGAACAAAATGCTTAAAGTTGTAGACTACTTTTAGCATTGCGTTATGTAGTATCTAGACCTATTGTAGCTCCCTAAAGCTACAGAAAAGCGTATAGTAGCAAGCATTATCTAAGAGCCCCCTTAACGCTCTAGGATGCTACCTATAGGCATAGCCTAAGTCTTTCTAGATAACAATAAAGACTATTCTTTAGTTAACCCTGCAGACAATAAACTAGACTTAAAAGAGCTTAAGCATATTCCTCTAGAGCTACACTACAAGTAGTTTATATTTAGCAAACACTAGTCTAGTGTATTAGCCCTACATTAGGATTATAATTACTCTATTAATATTAAGCTAGGGAGTAAGATACTAAACATGCCTATCTATAACCTTTCTAAGAAGGAGCTAGAAATACTCTAGGCCTACCTTAATACAACGCAGGAGAAGAGTTAGATACAACTAAGTAGGTCCCTTGCTAGGGCACCTATTCTATTTATGCTAAAAGCTAATAGCACTCTGCAACTCTGCGTAGATTACAGAGGCCTTAACAAGGTTACTATTAAGAACTAGTATCCTATTCCCCTTGTAAATAAGATGCTGAACAGGCTATTCAAAGCTGCTATCTTCTCTAAGCTAGATCTACGTAACGCCTACTATAGGCTCTAGATAAAGGTAGGCAACAAGTAGAAAACAGCTTTTAAGACTAGGTATAGCTATTTCAAGTACCTAGTTATGCCTTTTAGGTTGGCGAATGCTATAGCGACGTTTTAATCCTATATCTAGAGAGCCCTAAGAGGTCTTATTAACTATACCTATGTAGTGTACCTAGATAATATCCTTATATACTTAGAGCATAAGGAAAATTACAAAGCCTATATTAAAGAGATTCTAGATTAAATTGTTAAATAGGGGTTGTTCTATAAGGTAAGCAAATGCTTATTTATAACAAAGTTAGTTACGTTCCTAGGCTTTATAATTACATCTAGTAGAGTAGTTATAGATCCTGTCTACGTGTAAACAATCTAAGAGTAGCTAGAGCCTAAGAGGTATAAGGATATTTAAGTGTTTCTTAGCTTTGCTAACTTCTACTAAAGATTTATCTTTAACTACTCTAGGATTGTCTGCCTTTTAGTAGACTATATAACCTCTGCCTAGAGGCTAGAGTTGGAGCTAGAAGGCTCTACTTTAATAAAGGGGGGGAAGAAAACGCTAGCAGAATTCCTAAAAAGCCTAATAAGATAGTACAAACTATAGAGTTAGCTAGAAGAAGCACGCTAGGCCTTCTTTACTATTAGGAAGAAGTTTACTAAACCCCTTGTGCTACAGCACTTCAACTCTACAAAGCTAATTATAAATTGTTAGAAGTACTAATAGAATAACACTAGAAGCTAGTAGCGTTCTAGAGCAGGAGGTTCTAAGGCCTATTAATTAGATAGCACACCTATAATAAGAAATTAGTTACAATTATTAAGGCATTTAGGCAGTAGCAACACTACCTTAAGCACTCTTTGTTAACAATCTAAGTACTCTCTAATTATAACAACCTGTAGTACTTTATAACTACAAAGGAGCTCTGCCCTAAGCAAGCACGCTAGGCAGAAGAGCTAGCTAGGTATAACTTTAAAGTTAAATACAAGCCTAGATTAGAGAACCCTGTAGATAGTCTATCAAGGCGTCTAGATTACGAAAAGGGACTAGTTATTAGAGAACAGCAGGCACTATATAATGCTATGCTACCTACTCTCTAGCAGAAGCTTTAAATATAGACTATCTAGAAGTCTAAGGCTTAAAACATTAAATAGGCAACTAAGACAATAGGCGGCCCTAGTAGGAGTTCTAAGAGATCCTAGCAAGTCTCTAAAACTACCCCTAAGGAAATCTACCTATTAACATGTACTAGAGATGCGTGTCCCTTAGCTCTTAACTAGCGATCTACAGGCTATAGTAGCTAGAGTTAATCTAATTTATTTAAAGCTTAGGAACCTAGCATTAATGTTGCAAAGGCTCTCTTTTGTAACCTTAATAAACAAGTTAGGTTACCTACCTACCTTATGGACAATGCTGTGCAAAGTAAATCTGCATACGCCCTAGACATACTAGAACGCTTAACTAACTATATTAGATAGGTTTAGAAGCAGGACGCTGCATATAGGTTGCTAACAAGTTAGTAAGTAGGCAGAGCAGCTAAGAGTTACTACTACTAGGAAGTTAACCCTAGTAAGATCCTGCGCAGGAGTAAGAAAGTGTAGATTCCTTAAGATATAACTCTTTGCTAAACTATTCTTATAAAGAACTATAATAACTCTATAAGAGGTTACTATAGTTACAAAAAGACTACCTAGCTATTAAAACAAAAGTACTATTAGCTAAACATAAAGAAGGATATATATAAGTACATTTAACGTTATATAGTATGCTAACTAAACAAAATCTATAGGCATAAACTATAGAGACTACTAGTCCTACTTCTAGTACCTAATACACCTTAGTAGTATTACTCCCTAGACTTTGTAACAGACCTACTAATCTTAAAGGACAACTAAAGAAACAAGTATAACTTAATCCTAGTTCTAGTTAATAGGTTTAGTAAGTATGTCTAGTATTTACCTGTAACTAACACAGTTACGTCCTAGAAGGTAGCTAAACTACTGCTTAAGCAGTGTTTTCTTAAACATAGTCCCTCTAATACCCTAATATTAGACTGTAGCTTAGTGTTTACTAGTTAATACTAGTCTAACATCTACTATTATTTAAAGATTAACTATTGCCTTAGTACAGCCTTTTACTTACAGACTAACAGATAGACAAAGCACTAAAACTAGAAGTTAGAAACCTACCTGCGCATCTACATAAACTATTAATAGGATAACTAGGTAGACTTGTTGCTATACGCAGAGTACGTATACAACTTAAAGGCTTACTTAGTGTATAGAGAGTCCTCTATTAAGGTAGCATATAGAATTAACTCTTAGGGCTTTAATAGAGTTCTAGATAAGCACTAGTTACACTATCCCCTAGAGGCCTAGGCAGATAGTAGAAAGGCACTAGACCTCTGCTAGCAGGTATAGTCGCGCGTTAAAAGTTAGTTCCGCGCTAGCGTCCCTCTAACGCGTTAACCTAGCCACCTATACTTTTTAAACCACTCTTACTTTACTACTACTACGTTGTTTTATATTGTTGTTGATTCTAAAGATATGGAAAAGGCAGCGCTTAAATTATGTAGGAAGAGATTAGGCAATTAGTTAGCTACAGGCTAGTGCCTGCTTCTCTAAAGTTGCTAACGCTTTTAGTTGCTATAAGCGTACTATACGCAATCTTTACAAACATTTTAACACTATAGAAACTACACGCAATAGACCTTGCTTAGGCAGACCTAAGATACTATCTAATATACAGAAGAAGCTCCTACGCTACGCAATATAAAGGAATCCCTAGATTACTTACTCTAAGCTTGCTAAAGCTGCCTAGATTACTCTACCTAAAAACACTACTACCTATAAGCCTAGCAAGTTAACTATCTATTACGCACTTGAGCAATACTATATAACCTATTAGAGGAGTAAAAAGAGGCTTAATCTTACTTATAGGCACGCTCTCTAGCGTCTCTGCTTTGCTTAGAAGCATTAGACGTTTAATTAGCATTAGCACATAGTTAAGTTTAGTAATAAGTGCTTTGTTAAGAAGGGCTCTAGCTATAAACAGCAGTAGGTGTTTCACTACCCTAATAAGAAATAGAAGCTAAGGATAATTACTAAGATCTCTACTAGTTGTCTACCTGCTTAGATAGTGTAGGGAGCTATATAGCTAGATGCATAGGGTAGACTACAGCAGAGTCTACTTATTATAATAGAGAGGGACTCTAATGCTCTACGTGTTAGCTATACTAGCAAAAGTTACATTAAAACACTTAAGCAAGGTCTCTTATCTTACTATTGTAAGTCTTAGCTTTTTATGCAGGATAACGTGTGTATACACACATCCTACACTATATAGACATTTATAGCAAATTACAACATTACAACTCTCTTATAGCTAGCTTACTTACTTAATCTCAACCTAATTAAGCACCTCTAGTAGCGCCTTAAATAGATAATGCATAAGCTCTACCTACAGTTTACCAACTATAGTAAGGTAGAAGAGCATTAGGATAAGTTTTATAAGGCGTTAAAGGAGTGCTAGCATCGCATCCTAAACTCGCTTATTAAGAGACTTATTAGTAGTATGCTAGCACGCCTAAGTGCCTGCAAGAAGGCAAAAGGCTAGCAAACCTAATACTAGTATAGAACAGTACAACCTTAAAATTTAGAGCGTTTTAACTATGTGTAGCTATCTTAATTGCCTTACAAAGTAGGGTAGTAGGCGTGGTAATAATGCGGGGATTCGCTTAGTAAAACTAACTTTTAACGTAGTACTGTAATTAGGCAGCTAGAGAAGTAGCACAACCTGTAGGTATCAGCAAAGAATAGCTTAGAGTATGCCTAGAAGAGTAATTCTTATTAGTATAACACTAAGTAGGCAGATAGACACTTTGCTAAAGGCAAGCAAGTACTGCTCTAGGCAAAGAACCTAACATCTAGTTAACTATCTAAGAAGTTTAACGCATAGTACCTAGGTCTATTTACTATTATAAAGAAGATTAGGAAGCTAGCTTATAAGTTAGACCTACTACTATTAATAAACAAAGTGCACCTAGTGTTTAATATATCTTTACTTAAACTATAGAGGGAACCCTTTGCAGAGAAGAGGTTCTAGCTAGGTCCTACACAGATCCTAGAGAACACTCTCCTAGCTAAGAGATATAAAGTTAAAGGGATCCTGCAACACTATAACACTTAAGCCTACAGGCAAGAGTACCTAGTAAAGTAGCTAGGTTAGCTAAATAAAGAAGCTACCTAGGAGCTACTAGAGAACCTTAACTACTGCAAGAAAATCCTTAAAGAGTACCTTAAGACAGCAACTAATACGCTACAGCAATCTGCTTGTAAGCGCAAGGCTAATGCTTAGTTAAGTTAGAGCAGTCTAAACCTGCCTTAGCAGAAGAGAGGTTGCCTAAAGAAGTCCTTCTAGGATAATACTTACACGTGCTACAAACCTGTAGACAATATATTAACCTAGAGTTACTATCCTAAGGCTGTAGATTAGCCTAGCAACTATCTAAGGTAGGGGACAAGAGTCTTAAGAGTATTAGAGTAGGCACAAAAGGTTTATATAGTTATTACATTTAATCTATTGCTATACATTATCTAAAAAAGCAACCTAAAACAAAAGAAAGACCTTAAAATCCTCTAGTAGGGCTAGGCTAGAAGTCTAGGCTATCTTAACAACAACGCTTAGGAGTCTTCTAAGCTGCAGGCTTAGTTAGAGAAACTGTTAACTGCTAGAAGAGAGCAACTAGGGCGTTATTAGCAGAAGGCATATTAGTGCTGTAGTAGTACTAACACTTCTCTACACCCCTAGTAGTACTATCTTACTAGAACACGCGCTTAACATCTACTGTAAGGAGCTAACCTCTAAGGGAATTTTCTAGTAAAATACAAGATAGATCTAATAGAGAACAACTTCTAGAACAGAGGTTGCAGAGTTTTTATAACCTTTTTTTAGATATTTTAGCTCTGTAGCAGAGCCCTAGTCTATGCTACAGAGTGTAAGCCAGAGTACTGCTATAGTAGTGTAAGCGTAAGCTTAAGTAGTACTAAAGTAGTGTATACTAAGAAGCTAGCACCTAGGCCTAGGTTATTATAGTACTTCTCTACTTATTTTTTGTTTATTAACGCGCACCTTAGTTAAAATAACTCTATTGCTTACTCTCTACTTTCTATATTCTCTATTGCACTACCTTCTAAGTCTACGTACCTCTTTCTTATAACTCTACTACTATTCTATTATCTAACTGCCCTGCCCTGCTTTATTTAACTATAGTGCCTCTCTAATTTCTAACTATCTTGTGTTCCCCTACTAAGAAGGTGTAAGGTAAGCAGGTAAGTTGCTCTATACCTACCTATAGTCTGCCTATTTACTAACTCTTTTACCTTGTTTAGGCCTACAGCAGTGTTTCTGTAGATCCTGCCCCTTCTACAACTTACTTAGCTAAGAAGGCAAAGCTTACAGCAAGAGACATTATCCTTAATAACAACAAGATTAAGGATGCTTTTAATAATCTTCTAGCTAATAAGCAGGCTAAGGCTTAGGGTAAGTAGTCTCTATGTACTTAACACGCTAGTAGCTTTAAAGATCCTAAGGTCTATATTAACTGCGTGCTAGCTAGCTAGGCCTATACTTTTACTGCTAGCAGCTACTCTACTAGCTGCACTAACTATATTCTTAACTACGCTTGCTGCTTTAAGGTAAGTTTCTATTACTTATCTCTTAGTATTCTCTTTTAGCTAATTATCTGCTAGGCTCTGTGCAAGTGTTAGAAGACTCTAAGCAAGTACAATGTATTCTTACAGTTTAGTAAGAATAACTCTACAAGGCTTCTAAAGGTTGTTAAGCCTATCTAAGCAGATCTTAAGAAGCGCAAAAACCTTTCTTATTATACTAAACTTATGTCTTAGCCTAACGCTTGCTTATCTGCTACTAGTTACAAGACTAAGTAGTCTAAGTATAAGAGTAAGGTTAACAATGTTAAAGCTTATCTCTCTACTACTTTAGTCTTTGCAGAGTACATTGCTATTACTACTAAGAAGATAGTAGTCTAAGTTAAGACTCTAGTAAGTTATTTTGCTCTATTCTTACTTATTTCCTAAGTATTTGCTAATTTCTTGCTTAATATAGCTTACTATTAACTTAGCGCTGCTTACGCACTTTATTAACTTTAAAGCTAACCTCTGTAAGTAGTATAAGCCCCCTCCTGCCTCTAGATATAAGTAGGCTGGCAAATAGGTACGGTCTAGGTAGGGGTTAGGTACGTCACGTGAGGTACCCTACCCCTACCCAGCACCTACCCACGCTAACCTCCTGCTAAGAGGGTTGGGGCTGGGCAGGGTCCACATGTGGTAGAGGTAGGTGTAGGGCAGGCTCCACATATAGCAGGAGTAGGGGCAGGAGAGGGGCCGCACAGACTAGTGGTAGGTGTTAGGTACATTAGGTGACAGCCCTGTGGTAGGTGTTGGGTACATTAGGTGATATAAGATCCTCTGAGGATCCAACTCATCTAAGAGATCTGAGAGATCTAAGAGATCCAGCCAGTTAGATTAGATCAATTCTTAACTCATCTGGGAGATCCGAGTGATCTAAGAGAGATCTGAGAGAGATCCAGCCAGTCAGATCAGATCGATTCTCAACTCATCCGGGAGATCCGAGTGATCTGAGAGAGATCTAAGAGATCTGAGAGAGAGGCCTAAGAGATCTGAGTGATATAATATATAATTATCACAGTTAGGTACCCCCTATCCTACCTAACCCTAACTACTAGTTAATGCAGCCCCTATCCTGCCCCTACTCCTGCGAAATGATGGACGTCCCAGAGGACCAGGTAAGAGATAAGGAAGCATCCAAGA
>SATY01001213.1:0-10931 GCA_004335155.1 Ascochyta viciae
GGATAGCCGGGAGACGACTTTGTCGAGAGGGTCGGCATAGAAGGTGAGCGCATACTGAGCTTGCTGAATGACTCCACAAACGCATCTGTTGGGATTGCGACTGGGATGAGATCAGAAGAAGCAAACGCGAGAAATAACTTGAAGACTGGTAAATTGAACTCGGAAAGACATAATGGAGGATCCAGGCCAATGTGTGGCGTTGACTGTTTGCTGGTGTCTCGGATGCTCTCATCATGTGGGGCTTTCACGGTGAGGTGAAGGCCATATTCTCGTTTTCGGTCAAGTCTTATCAGGCAACAATCGAGACAGCGAAAAATTACCTGGACACGAGCTTGCGTATTTCCATGATTGAACTAGACAAGATGATCGCGAGAGTGAATAGGTGCAAGGGCTGGATGTGAAAGCAAGTTCATCATATGTCATTAGATATTAGATTGATAACAGGTCACTAACCGTGAGCTTAGTGAACCTTCCATACAAGCAGAACCTCAAGCTTCCGCTCTCATCTTCTGTTTGAGTGTCCATCGTATTCCCTCGTCTAATTCAATGCAAATCTAGCTCTCAGTAGAGAAGACGTAGTCAGCCTCAAGAGTGTAGGCAGGGTCGTTAGGACCGAAGATCTGCCTCTTCTCGCGCTGCCACTCAGGCTGGTTGATGGCGTCAATGTAGTCCTGGACCTCCATGACGACACAGCCGTACTTCTCGACAGTACGGCGACGGCTGTCGAGACCCTGGGTGGACTTGATAGGAAGAGAACCTAGGAGTAAATTAGCAACATGAAGAATTGCGGCGTACTCATAAGCTTACCATTCTGGCCGCCACAGCTGTAGACCTGGAACGCTTCCTGGTCGGTGAAGATGTCGACCTTGATACCAGACCACGCGCTCGAAAGAGAGGCGACAGGTCCAGAGTTGCGCCAGTCAAAGGGACCGTTCTGGTCACGGTTGACAGCGTAGCAGTTGTCGTATCCGGTGCAGTTGTAACCGCAATTGCCGAGGAGCTCAGGTGCTGTAAGGTTGGCGCCAATCTGCTTGGGAGAAGACCAGAAATCGTTCACCGAGTACTTCTCGTTGGGGAGGATGGTGCCATCAGGAATGAGGATGTTGTCAACACCAACACGCTGGCCAGAGTAGGGCAGGTACAGGGTGTGGTTAAGGGCAGTGGGTGTGTCAGGGTTGGCAAAACCGTCCAAGTTCCAGTATGTGTGCGAGGTCAACATGATGGGGGTCTTCTTGGTTGTCGCAAGAGCAACAATCTTGATGTTCCAGGTGTTGGGAGACATGGTGTAGGTGATATAGCTGATAACCTCACCAGGGAAGCCCTCCTTGCCATCAGGATCAACAATCGAGAAAGTAATCGAGGACTCGGTGTGTGCGACCACCGTGAAGTTGCGCCAATCTGCCAATGTCAATTTTGTGATCGAAACATTGGCATCAATTACTTACCCCATCCGTCGAGACCACCGTGCAGTGTGTCCGCACCGCCGTTCTCGTTGGGTGTGATGTGGTAGTCAACGCCGTCAATGTTGAACGTGCTGTTCTTGATACGGTTTGCATAGCGTCCAGGCACACCTCCAAAATGGGGGTGGACTGGATCTACCGAGTAGTACGAGGCATTGTCGAATCCAAGCACAACATCGCGCTCCACGCCATCCTTGCCCTTAATGAAAAGGTTGGAGATGGACGCGCCGTAAGGGATAAACAACCCACGGATGCCGTCGGCGGAGATCTCGTACTTGCCGTTCTCATCAGGACCCGAGGTGGTGTTGGTAGGGTAGCTGGAAGACGGTGCCGCAATGGCAGTCGCAGCGAACAGTGCTGAGAGGAAAGTGATCTTCATCTTAGACCTGCGCTTTGGTGCTCAATTTGAGAAGGTAGATTGACAAGCTTTGCGGAGAGGTGGAGCTCTGAAAGCTGGGGAGAAGCTGGGGATCATAAGTAGTGCGTCGTACCACTTCACGGACCCGGTGTCCAGGATCTAATCCTCTTTCTTTCTCTCACCCGTTGTTCTCTTGCTAGCGCAAGCCCGTTGACGACGTAACATGACTTGCTAAGATGGAGGCGGGTCGTTACCGCGTGGAGAATCGCGCGCTTTCCCCGCACGAGGGCTCTCCATGCCGATCTTTCAGGAACACGAGGATAACGGAGTCGGCGCCGAAAGGTTAGAGTGCCGCATTGCAACTCTCAAAAGACCAATTGCCCTCTCGTATTTGTGTCGCACAATTGCTGTGCACTGTGTCGTGACCCTGCGTCCTCGATTGCGCGTCATAAAGCAGGGTGAGCTCCGGGGCAAGCTCTCACCTTGCAAGCTTGAGGTCATAGCTCCTGCTCACGGAATATCCATGGCCGATGAAGGACAGGCATCAGAGGCCCGCAAAAACGCCTCTCGGTCTTTGGCCGACTCGCGGAAAAACCGGAGTGAACTGGGGAGGTTGATTGTGATGCGGAGAGCGGCTGGGGCGTCCTTGCCATCCTTGCTCTCGTAGCTTTCAAGCTGCGAGGCGGGGAAGCTTGACCGCGCCGCACTATTTGATGACACGGGATGCTTACTACAACAAGAACTCAAGCCGCATGTCATCTGATATATACAAAGTGCAATATTACTACCGAGTTCGCCATTTGGGTGTGGAAATTACAAGTGTCATTGCCTGTGCGTATACCAAACGCCTTGCTTGCTCCCGTGAACCCAATCCTACTTCAGCAAGCAAGCCGCTACTGCTCAAGTTTTGCCGTAAAAGACGCCTCGACACGCCAGTCGCCATGTTATTCGATACACACACCGTCGCTGATTTTGCGAGACTACGCTCAGCCTCATGTATCATGCTAGCCCGTTCAAGCACAACTTGGGTGTCCAGACAGCTCTCGAGCACCACCTAGACCTTGCGCTTCTTCCTCGAGCCTGATGAGAGAACCTCGGTGGACTCGAAGGGCCGCGAAACAGTTGCGGCTGTGCGGAACTCTTCGACATCGGACGAGCGTACCGATGAACGCCGGTCTTTTCCGTGTTTCGCGTGGGGCGTACTCATGCTGTGTGTCGAGGGTACCTCCATGCTGTGATCAGTCGTGTCCAATACAGTTGGCACAACAGGACGCACAAAGTGCGGGTCGAAACTGCTTGTGAGAGCTTTGAACGGCACAAAGAAAGGGTGCTGCGCATGTCGTTCAGCCGCAGCAACTTGAGCATCCAAGTGTAGCGCGATTGAGTCTGTTCGGCTCTGGGGTTGTGGTGCATCGATCTGGGCTACCACATTCACCGCTGTCAAAAGGCTATCAAAGCTACTACGAGATAGAGTTCGATGAATATGATGATAACCTGGCTCCAATCCTTCTGGGTGGATGGTCGCAGTGCCCGTATTTAAGGCTTTGGCGACTGTGTGCGGCAGATCATCGAGCGTGGGAAAACCTGGAATTGTGTTTTGCTGCGACGTATCAAGAGCTGCTTGGGGTTTGATGTCTGGGATTGCCGCCTTAGGTCTGATTTGCCCAGACAGAGAAGGTGCAGGCTTTATCGTCTCCGAAGTCGACCGCCCATCTTTACAACTTGGATGATCATCCCAGGCAACGTCTGGTTTCTTGTGCTTAGCCCAGCAGCCTGTTGTGGTTGCGGGGTTGTTGTGCTTCTTGCCCCAGTGGTGTTTTTTCACTTTAGACGGGGTTGCAAAGCCCTTGCCACAGAGGGCATGGACGAAGGGCCCTCCCAGCGAGTGGTTTCGGTACGTCGCCATGTCTTCTCTGGCTTCCTCTGTGTGCTCTTCTGCCTTTGGTACACCTGGTGGTGATACAGAGACTGGGGTCAGAGGTACGTGGTTGTCTCCAAAATATTGATGTTCTGATACGGACGGAGTGAAGCGGTGATTGATTGGTGATGGCAGACGATTGTAGGTAAGCTGCGGACTGTGCAAAAGTTGATGGGTCTCTTGCTCGGAAAGATCAGGCCTGAAGTTCGATTCGGCTTCTTGAAAGTGTATCATTGATGGCTGAACGTTATCGGTATACGTCAAAGCTGGCGATCCATCATTCCGGTAGTGCTCGTCAATATATGTGCCGTCCACTGGGATGTTAAATCCATCATTCGCCCAGTTTTGGTTGTGGCTGGAATTTTCCCAAGGATTGCGAAACACTGTGCGGATAGGGGGAGGTACAGACCTGTCGTCGTCGACGGTTGTGTACGTGGTCTTGACGTTGTCATCCGTCCAAAGATGGGAAGACAGTTCTGGTAGCTGAAAGGGAGCAAGCACAGGTAGTGTAGGTGATGAATCTCCATTGTAATACCCGTTGTAAACATTGAACATCCCCAAACTAGCTGTTCGGTCAACTTGAGGGAGTGGGAACCAGCTCGATGAGATTGATGGTAGGCGCATCTGCGGCTGATGTGCAGGCTGAAGAAACTGAGGGGTTGGCTCCAAGATTGGCTGCATTTGTTGCTCAACGGGCAGGTCGAAGTCGCCGGGAGCCCATCTGGCTTCGGGATGGAGGAGAATGTCCATCAGTCTCTGCCTGAGATCGTCGTGGCCTTCAAGAGTATCGAGGATAGTCTTGTGCACGTCTCGCTTGCTGATTTCGCCTCTTTTGAAGGCACCGAGTGTCTCGTGTACGTTACACGATTGAGGCGATTGCTCACCGAAGCGAGCCTGTGGGGTCGCATCAGCTTTGCTCTCGTGTGAACGCTGTATGTTTTGCAAAACACACCTTCAGGTTCTCCAAGAACTCCAGACTAAGGAGTCTTAAACTGTTAGGTTGATCTTGGGCTGTCTTGTCGGAAGACAACCTGCACACGAGTTAGTATTGGCAATGATGGAAAATGTAGCGTCTTACTGAACATACGGTAGGTGATCAAACATTGTGATAGCTCGGGGTACTGTGGTGTAAATCAAGGCGTGAACAGGTAGATTGGAATCCTTCCTGTCTCTGCGATAGCAAACTCTTGGCGACAGGCACGTCTGCGGTGAAGTGAAGACAACGTGGGCGGTGAGAACGGCGCACTCGTGCGACCAGGTTCAGCGGCGGTAAGGCTGTTTGCGCGTGCAGGTTTGTGCGTGTTCAGATGGTGAGACCCTGTAACACGTATTGATTGTTGACCCCAGTATTGTAAACGGCAGCCGCGCCCACCGACCATGTGCCAGATGCACGGCGTCCATGTTGTCCCTTCGCGACTGCACCCTTTCACCGAGACTGGATCAAAAGCAAACAACTCGCTTTGTTCACAACTACTTCATGTAGTAGGTCGACCTTGGTACACCGTTTGTCGAACAGAGCCAGCGTCGTACACTACTTCGGCAATACTCTTCCTACAGCGCCACCCGCTGTCCATGCTGTCGAATAGCACAAAATCTGCAGGCTCGCCAGGTTTGAGATTCAATGTGGCAGGCTCGTGGCCAATAGCAGTCTTCGCACGAGATGAGACGGCTTCCTGCGTCGTTGCGTTAGCGAACCGCCCTGGAAGAGAAACAAAGTGGCAACTTGCATAAAGCAGCTTGACGTCGTTCTTGGTGGGTGCCTGGTAGAGACCCACGCCAAGTTGCGCGATGCTGAGTGGATCACAACTCCCCTGCGGTGTGAAGGCGTTGCCTACGTTGTTCGCCGAGATGGCAGCATTGAACCCGTATTGCTTGATCAGTTCTATGATTGGCAGCGTCCCACGCACATTTTCCGGGGTTCTCATCATGAATAAGTCAGACGTAGGTAGCCCGAGAAACGACACAGTTAGTTCCCCAATCTCCTTCTTCAAACGATGCCATTCATCCTCCCGGAATCGCGTCAGACGTGTGCAATGGCCGAGTGTGATCTGTTTGCCGCCTGCCTTTATCCAGTCTTGCTCTTTGAGCATCTTCAGGGCATCCCAAATGAGGGGTTGCTTGTCTTCTTCAAGGAAGTAGTCCAGGTGTAGATCGAGAAACTTCTTCTTCCTCAATGCCAACGACGATATCCAGCGGACATTCTCTTTCGACTTGCTCTGATTGTCTTCGACGTATGGCGTTGAGCCCAGCACCTCCACATTCTCCTCAGATGCTGCTTGCTCCATGAGCTTCCTGACTTCTGCGCCATCATCCTCTCCTGAAAACAACGGCAGTTGAGCAAAGGCGCAGATCTGGATATGGCATCGCTCCTTGAACTTTTGTCGCAGACTCAGTCCGGCGTGCAGGCACTTCAGTTGCACGACTCCGTCTACCTCGACGAAGGCTCGCATGGCAGTGACCCCGTGTTGCATGCTTTCCTCGATCAGTTGGCTACCTCGCCTCAGGAGATCCTCTTCTTCGAATCTTGCCTTCGCAGTGCTCGTCATCTCCATGGCCTCGTTGAAGTCGCCGCTCTCGATCTGCAAATCATCGTACTTGGGGTCTTGCAACAGGAAGCACTTGTCTAGGTGGATGTGAGCATGACACAGGGAGGGTGCGATCAGTCTGTTGGACCCATCTAGAACTTCTTCTTTGTCGATTCCAGATGCGTTCTTGTCGTGTGGGTCCACCGATGCTATTCTGCCTTCTTGAATCCTGACATCCCACAACTCGGAAGGCTGCTTTCCTGGCAGACGTACGCGCGTGATCTTGTTCAACGGCTTTGAATGCATCTCTTGGTCTGATATGTTCCGTACAGTTGAGTGCAAGGAGCGAAGAGAAGGGAAAAACAGATGAGACGTTGAGTCCAAGATAGAGGATCAACGATGACGTCGAGAAGGAGATGCTCGATGCAGACAACTATCCCTAGCTTCATGGGCGTCGCTGATCGTCAGTCGCCAAGGAGAGTGAACAGAGACGGAGAGCAGCTCGAAGGGGCGTCACGAGGCCTTAGGTTGCATCTATCCACCGTTTCCCGAGGACGCAACGAGATTGCATGATGTTTGAAGATGCCGAAGACGACTGTTGAGTTTAGTTGCGGCGTTCGCAGCCGGTGGTGGTGCCCCGCCTTCAGCGTTTAAGGGGGGGCGGCGTGCCAATCATCATCAGCCCTGTGCACAGCTACCTTGACGCGTCTCCCAGACGCTTCTTCCTCCATCTCTCGCATTTCATCGAGGAAGTCGCGACACCATCGTCGCTGCCGTCCCACCACGTCGTCCTTGCCCACCATGCAGCAGGCGAACTATCGGAATTACAATTACCCGCAAAATGCAGGCACACTCGGAACTCCTGCTCGGCGAGGGCCCGGTACGTAACTCCCCACTGCGACTCTCACCACCACGCGACCCAGCTCCCGCGCCTACCTCGAAAGCCAGTTATGATCAGTAGGGCTGACTTGGACGCCATGTTCCGCAAACCAGCCCCGATTGCGCATCCCCAACACCAAGCTGCGCAGCAGTACAACGCCGTAAACATGCAGGCCCAGCAGCGCGCCGAGGCCGAACGACGCGAAAAGATGCGCCGAATCGCGAAGAACCCCACCGACAAGAACATCCCCGAGGGCGTCGAGGATGTCTGCATTGGCGACGGTGTCGCGCGTTACCGCGAGCTGTGCGAGATCGAGCGCACGCTGGACGCGACCATGATGCGCAAGAAGTTGGATGTCATGGACTCGAAGCACCATTCGCGGGCGTCGCGCCACGGTACTATGCGCATCTGGATCTCCAACACGGCCGAAAACCAACCGTGGCAGAGCAGTGGCATTGATGCAGACGCATTCGATTTCGAGAGCGACACCAATGCCACCTACCGCGTGAAGATTCAAGGCCGCCTCTTGAATGAGGGGGGCGACGAAGGGCTGGAGGACGAGGATGAAGACGACGAGAGCAAGGACGCTGACGGTACGTAAACTTTTGCGTAGTGCAACAGCCCGCGCGCATTTTCAGAGGCTTTGCGCGAGTCGTCTGCGAACGCCAGAGCGGCACGACTGGAGCTCATTGCTGGACGCACTCAGACGCTGTGCCGAGCAACGCTGACCAAAACTACAGCCATGGACGAGGATGGCGCCGAGTCGAAAACACCCACCTCAAAGCCGAAGATGTTTTCGCAATACTTTAGCGCGATCACGATCGACTTTGACCGTAACAAAGACCTACAGCCCGACAACTTCACGCAAATCGAGTGGAAGCGACCAGAAAACCCCACAGCGAAAGAGAGCAACTTCAGCGAGCTCGAATTCGAGCGCAAGGGCGACGAGAACATCAACATCACAGTCAACCTGCAGCGGTTCCAAAACCCCGAGGTCTTCCGACTGAGCAAGCCTCTCTCCGAGCTCCTAGACACAGACGAGGAGGACCGCGCAGGCGTGTTGATGGGCATCTGGGAGTACGCGCGATCGCAGCACCTGCAACAAGACGATGACGAGCGCAAGTTTGCCTGCGACGCAAAGCTCAAAGCCCTGTTTAACGGCCAGGACTCGTTCTACTTCCCGAACCTTCCACAACTCATCAAACCGCACCTCACGACGCTCCCGCCCATCTCACTACAATACACGATCCGCGTAGACAAGGACTACCTTGCACCTTCAGAAGGCGGCAAGAAGCCATCAGAGCCCACCGTCTACGACGTGCAAGTGGCGCTCGAAGACCCAATGCAGCCCCTGTTCCAGGATATCCTGCGACGACCAGACAGCATCCAAACGCTCCAGGAGATCCAGCAGCTGGATGAGCAACTGGTCTTGCTCATGGGCGCCATCGGGCAGTCCAAGGCCAAACACGCCTTCTTCACCAGCATGGCCAAGGACCCCGTGGCCTTTTTCAAGCGCTGGCTCTCATCTCAGAAGCGCGACCTCGAGGTCCTACTCGGCGAGGCCACAAGGGGCGGCGGCGAGGATGTGTCGGGCGAAGAATGGAGGCGCGGAGGAGCCGACGGTGTCTGGGGCAGCGACGTCGCAAAGGAAAGCGTTGCGCTGTGGTTGGCAAGAGCGCAGAACGTCAAGTCGCACTAGAAGCCACATAGCTGAGCGTATCCGTCTTGTTCTTTTTTTTTCGCATGAAGCTGTTGGTGTACTATTTCGAAACTGGCGTAACAGGAGCACAGCAGGGAGATCAGGCGCTACCATTGTCGCCGGGACAAGATACCCAATTACCACGTTTACATCCCATTGGTTTCTGTGTGCGGTGCTTACTTTGTGATGACGTTAAGATAAACGCCAAATTCGCACTTGAGCTCAGAAATATTGTCAAAGCCTTGGTGTGTTCGCGATTCGAGGATGAGTGAAGCGACAGCGCATGCGGTACGGTGGTGAACGTTCGATGGCACTTTGCGCATGCAGCTGCACGTTGCGTCTCTCTTACTTTTTTTGAGATTTGTGTGCCGCCCTCTATACAGCGGAACTCCGCTTCAAGTATATTTAGAGTTTGCATATAATTATACGTCGCAGACAACAGAAAAGGTATACGAGTGTACGCTCTCTCCTAATAATTCGGAGGGATTTAGAGTAGCTTTGCAGAAATGCTGTAAGCTCTTCAGTTTTGAGGAAGACGACAAGTTTTCTTTTGCAGAGAGGGGTGATTTTATTTTCTGCTATTCAAGACTCCAGCTGTAATAGAATTGAAGATTTCTAGACATTGTTGTCAGAGCAGGTTCAGAGTTGCCACGTCGGAGTTTTGGTCGGTTGTTATGCGCACCGAGATAATGCATGCTTCAAACACCACCTTTTGATGTATATTCACACAACACAGCACTTAAAGATCGTCAGAGCCATAAAAGGAGCTTTTGAAATCGCAGTTAGATTCTGGTCGGATTTTTTTTCGAACGTCATTCTCGCTGTCTGGCAATCCTGAGCTTCGACCTGTTCTTTGTCTGCGCTGCTATTCATTGTCAGACCCTCCTCCGGGAACAAATCAAGGCGCACGGTAGCAGATGATTTACACAGTCAGGTGCGCTGTGGCTGGAAAGATGTATTTGAAATAGCTTTGTGTTTTGAGGGTTAAGAATATTAAGCTGGTTGATGCAAGGACTGGGAGATAGTGTCATTGTGATATGTCAACATTCAATCATAGCACTCTGGACAAGGTCTTTGTGGGCTATGTTTGAGCTGTTTTCAAGTCATCAAAATCGAAATCACCAATGTCTACCATTAACAATAATCTGGGTATCTATTTACTTCTAGGATAACACGCTGACCGACTGATGATCATACAACGCCCATGAATCATGTATCTGGGCCTCCCGGGCTTTGATTGGATGTTCAAAGACAGTGTGTGACGTGTCCCAATGTTCCTGTATCCTCGCTTAGCCGCTGAAGCTCGTATCCCGCGCAGTTCCGCCCAAACCATCACTTCGACGTATCTCAACAACCAACTGCTCATTGGAGCCAAAATAACCTAGTATATATATCTTCAAAATCACTTCAACGTCATCAAAACAGCGGCCTCATGGTGTAAGTTCAACCAACCGTCCAGCCTTGAGCTCCATCTAACAACCGTCCAGCTAGTGGTATGGTGAGTAACATCAACAACTCCTTCACATCAACCCCAACTAATCCCAAAAAAGATTCCTGCTTTGGGAAAGCACTCTCGAGTCTGCAGGAGGCCCCGCGTTCGAATCGCGGTGGGGCCCGCAACATTTTTGCCGATCGGGGGGGCTGGGGTTGGTGCGAGACAGTGATTGTGAGGGGGTTGGGCCCTCAACACAACGCGTGGTTGTTTTCTTTTGGGAACTCGCAGCGGGGTTATTTGCCCTCTCGAGAACGTACCGTGTGAATTTTGTGAATTTACACCGTTGCGTTGAACTGTTATTGTGAAATGCGCAAGGCGAGTCCGGTGAGTAAGGAGGGTGTGCATTAGCGTACCACAGCGGATTTGCCGATTTCAAGGACTGGAAACGAGGAGATCTGGGCTGCGAAACGTTATAAAATTGCACGGAAACCATTGCAGAATCTAACAATAAATGAAGTCAATGCGAATTTCACTACGGAGGAGCATTTCAAAAGTCTTTTCCCCCCCCCCAGGCACCGCGCGGGGGAGTGAGGGGTATTAGGCCAAATTCCAGAGAAGGCAAATTAAGCAAGCATCAGAGGGGCGGAGGGTGAGCG
>SATY01001214.1:0-10931 GCA_004335155.1 Ascochyta viciae
GGAGTAGGTTTGCTAGTCTTTAGGGAAGTAGAAACTGCGCAAGGCATAGAGTAGCTTAGGTTGTTACTTATAAGGTAGTTAATAGTTAGTTATTAACAACAGAGTTGTTGTGAGTGTAAATAAATAGCACTGCTACAAGTCTAGAGTCTGTAGAATAATAATAAATAGACGTTGTTGTTTAGAAGAATTAACTAGGGAGTGTAAGGCAATACTATTACTGTAATTGCTGTTGTTTATAGCACTATTGCAAATGTATTAGACAAGTTTCCTTCTAAAATCCAGCTACAAAATCGAGACACAAAACAGCTAAGGGCTAGATAGAATAGTTATAACGTACTTTATAAGTAAGCAGATTAAATAGGTAAGTAGATTACTCTGCTAAGACTACACTAAACCTCTACCTTACTACGCAATGCCTTAACAACAACATTAATCTACGCTCTTAAGAGAAGCTGTAATACAGCTTGTGCTCTAGGCAATTAAATAAGATGTAACACTTACCTTGTAACGCGCTGCAGCTATATATAATACGCCTTATAGCACACTATATGCTTAATATATAAAACAGCCTGCATAAGCTAATTATACGCTAGTTTAATAGATTATAGACTAGACTAAGGAGGACGTAATTACTAAGTACATCCTTAAGCTAGATGCACAAGGGTTTGCCCCTTAGCTAGCTACTATAGCTAATATAGCTAATTCTTTGTGTGCTAAGCACAATATAGGCTATATTAGCATAAACTAGCCTAGTATATTTATTAAGCGCTGCCCTAACCTTAGAGTAAGGTTTAATTATAAGTATAACTAGAAGAGAGCCCTTGATAAGGATCTAGAGATTATTAGAGGCTAGTTTAGGCTTATAGCAAAAGTTAAAGCCAAGTATAGCATTTAGAATAATAATATATACAACATTAATAAGACAGGCTTTATAATAGGCTAGATATTAACAAGAGTAGTTATTACAGGCTTAGAGTGTTAAGGACAGCTAAAGGCAGTGCAGTAAGGCAACTGCAAGTAGACAATAGTTATACAAGGCATTAATAGCATAAGATATGCTATTCTATTCTTTATTATCTTTAAAGGCTGTAACTACCTCTCTGCCTAGTACAAAGAGGACAATCTGCTCTATAATTAGGTTATTAGAGTCTCTAAGAATAGATAGACTACTAATAAGCTTAGTCTAGACTAGTTAAAGCTCTTTAATGCCTATATAAAGACGTACACGCAAGAAGTATACTAGCTACTTCTTATTAATAGCTATAAGAGCTATAACTCTATTAACTTCTAATAATACTATAAGAAAGCAAATATTATAACACTATGTATGCTTCTACACTTATTACACCTCTTATAACTACTTAATATAGGTTGTTTTGCCCTTCTAAAGAAGGCGTATAGGCGCTAAGCTAAGAATCTTATACGCAACTACATTACTTATATTACTAAGACTAAGTTCCTACTATGCTTTATAGGCGCCTACAAGGAGATGTTTACTTCTAGCAAAATCTAAAGAGGCTTCTTAGGCGCTTGATTAGTTCTCTTTAACCTAGAATAGGTTATAATAGGTTTTAATGTTTGCTTATATACTCTACTACTAGTAAACAATTATCTAGATACTATTTAGTTACTTTATAATAATAATAATAATCCTTATTTTATACACTTTGCTTAAGAGTTCCCTACTAGAAATTTTAAGAATTAGATATAATGCTAGCAGCTACTGCTCTAAGCTAAAATTGCTTATAACAGCATTCTAATCTCTATTATATCCTAGAAAGTATAGACATAGATAGCTATAAATATATTATAGTATCTATAGAAGCAAGGATATTATAAAATAGTATAATATATATTTACAGAATTGCTAAAAGTATAGAAGAAGCTGCTAGAACTAAATAATTCCTAGACCCTATTAATTATAGAGATTCTTACTAGAGTATTATTAAGTTAGGGAGATTATAACAAGGTAGTAATATTACATAAGCAGGCTTTGAAGAGATATAAAAAGACATCAGGTTTATTATATCGCTTTATACTTATAAGCACTAGTAATCTAGCCTTAGCGCTTTAGTATTTAGAGAGGTACAAACACTTAGAGAGAATAAGCTAACTAGCACTAAAAGAACCTAAGATAGTAATAGGTCTATGTTATATTAATACTCTAATAACTATAAGCAACCTAGCTCTTGTATCACAGCACTAGGGCAAATACAAGAAAGTAATAAAGCTAAATTAGTAATCTTTAGATAGCTTCTATAAAATACTTAGAAAGTACTATTCTTCTACACTTATTAGTATAAGTAACTTAGTAGAAGTGCTGCACTATCTAGGCAGATGTAAAGAGTCTAAGGAGTTTTATTAGTAATTATTATAAGGTAAAATTAAAGAACTTAAGTAGAATTACCTCTCTATGTTAATAGGCATTAGTAACCTTACATTAATGCTTTAGTTTTAGGGCAAGTTAGCTAAGTTAGAGAAGTTTATTAGTAATATAACCTGTACTAATATAAGACAGAATACTAGTTATTCCATTAATAAAAGACTAGCTATTTAAGTTAAAGCTACTATCTGCATATTTACTCTATACTGTATAATAGCTTCTATTCTACTTAGACTATATAAGTTACCCTAGATACCTCTTTTTAATAGAACCTACTGTTCTAAGTAGCTAAGAAGTATAAGAAAGTCTCTAGCTACTTTCTCTTTAGCTATAAGCATTAGATCCTTAGCTATCTTTGTAATGTATTTAAGAAGCTTCTAATATTCTGTCTAGAGTAAGTTACTGCTAGAAGAACACTATCTAAAAGTAGTTAGGTAGTTAGTTATACTAAGTAATAAAGTTAAAAGTAGGCTAACAGAGATTAGAAGTAGTAGGGAAATCTTAATACTTATTACAGCCTTATAGTTAGAGATATATACTAGAAGTCTTAAAGTATATATTATATAAAGAATAGAGGTAGAGTTATAAGCTAGTATATAGGCTGTAGTCTACTCTAATATTAAAAACGCTTTAGCATTAGAGGCCCCTCTAGTATAAGGCAATTTAGTTTTCTTAATATCTATCTTCTTAAATAGGCTCTACTTTATAGAAGTTAGTAGTGTCCCTAATATATCTGTACCTAGTAAGCTTTTTCCTCTAGTAGTTAACTATGTCTCCTTACTAAACCTTTTTGTCTAATCTATAATTAAAGAAATGCTAAGTGTTAGTAGAACTTATATTCTTAAGATAATACTGTTTTCTATTCTTTAATATACCTTAAGATTCCTTGTATACTAAGATAGTGTTATAAGTAGCAAAGCTAGACAGTGTAAGGTTCTAGTTATAGGCAATAGTACTTGCTTTACACTAGAGATAGATAGTAGAGAGATAGCAACAGGTGTATTTAATAATAAGAACAATACTTGTCTCCTTTAAGGATAGTGTGCAGCGCAGGTTTTGCGCACCTTTACTAAGAGTAAGACTAATATAAACTAAGGATAGCTCTAGAACACTACAACACTAAACAATTCTATTGCAGCTTGTTATAGGCAGGCATGTTGCAGCGACTACGTCTAACCTAGTTAGTAATAAGTACCGTTCTAGCTATATTATTACTATTAGAGTGATTATTTGTACCTTTTTAGCTGCTATAGCTAGGTAGGCAGAGTCTAGTCCTAACAGATAGACCTTTAAAGAGTCCTTCTTCTAGAAACCCTTAAGACAGTTCTTCTTTTTCTTTGCGTATTTTAGATGTTACTTTTAAAGGTTTTTTTTTTAGTTCTCTCTTTTTATTTATATAGTTATATGTGCATATATAATATAACTATTTATAATTTTTACACTTTCTATCTACTTTTATAGGTATATATTATTTCTTTAGTTTATAGTAACTAGTGTTAGAAGTTAATTTGTTGTTTAATGTTGTAAAAACATTTTAGACTTACTTTTTACAGGCTCTATAAGACCTATTTAGAGTTTTAATATATTAGTGTATTCTGTCTATATTTAGAGATCTTTGCAACTAATCTGCATATATAAGTATTAGTTAGGCAAGTTAATAGCTGCCTAAAGTAATTTAGTAGTTAGTATAAAAGTAATCTTTAGCTGATTTAGTAGATTATATGCTAATAGGGATCTAGTCTCTAACACTATAAGCTAGTGTAGAAGTAACCTAACCCTAAAATAGTTCTAGTCTTAAGCTAGTGCTTTACAACAGCAGCATGTTAGGCCTAAGCTTAACCTTCTTAGGGAAATAGCTTATGCCTACACCTCTTAGCCACGCTAAAAGATTGATAATAAAGAATGTTATCCTCTAAATATTATAAGAGAAAGAAGGGTCGTTACGTTCAGCGTGCAGGTATTAGTGAATAATAATTACAAACAATAAGCAAGGAATAGGTAGAGCTTTTTATTAAGATTTAGATGTATCTAATAGAGTATAGGTTCTTCACTTTGCTACCTTGCACTGCTAGTTTACGCGCCGTTTAAAAGAGTGTCTAGTTCTAAATATCCTAATTAACGTCCATTAAGCACAATTAAAACACACTAGCGAACATAGATTATTAGTTTAAAGAAAAGATTAATATAGTAAGATCTACATACATTAGACTATAGAGGTGTTTTTAAGGTTTATCTATGCAATAATCTTGTTATTAATTATAGAGCGTGAAGCGCTAGTGTAGTTGCCTTTCTTAGTGTTTAATGTATTAATTTTCTGCTAAGGCGTGCTGCTTGTTATGCCTGCTGCATAGTAGATAGACTGCATTAGGTTAGAGTAACTATTAGAAGAAGACATTTTTAGATAAAGTTCTAAGAAGAGTAAATAAAGCAAATAATCTGTTAGATAATGTCTTACAAACGAACTTTTAAGGTTCTTATATAGCACTCTAGCTAGAATCACTAAACTAAGTCTAGAGAAATTTACAAGACGCTAAGGGGGCATAAGAAGACAAGTAAGAGTGTAGTAGGGATGTATTAGGGGGTTTCTAGAGGGGTTCTAGGGGGTTGTTAGAGGCTGCTAGGAGGCTGTTAGAGGCCTGTTAGAGGGGGAGAAGAGGAGCATTACAAGTAATTGCGTAATCTTAGTTTTTTAAGCTCTAGACAGACTCTACTCCTATAGCATATCTCTTATACAATAGCTTATTAGATGTGTAAAGTCGTGTAAGGCTATAAGTCCTCTACCTTATTTTCTTACTAGCTCTCACTAGTACTTATTTGCTTTTAGCCGTTTATTAGTAGTCTAGATTAATAGCTCTACTACAGTCAGCATCTATCTTAGCATAGTACCTTACTAAGTTTGCATTCTCTAATAAGGAACAAGATCTAGATTCTCTAACTAGAGCTGATGTTACGATCTAGAAAAGAGGCCGCGGGGTTAGAAGGTTATCACTAATAACACAACAGGGATTAATAGAACGCCTAGCCTTAGTTACGTGCAGTCCCACGAATTCCTACACATAGTTAAGAGCTAAGACTGTAGAATAGTAGTTATGTAATAACTTATAATTCCTACAAAAGTTCTACAGTTCTTATAAGGCCCCTTGTAGGACTTAATAGGAAACTATAAGACAGTATAGGACAGCAGTAGTATATAGTATATAGGAACACAACTCTTATAGTTTATGTTTAACCTTGTTAATTAAATTTGTTATTAGAATATCTTATCTTGCTTGTAAAACAGATAGTCTACTCTACACTCTTCCTTACAACCTAAGTAGCTAAGGTCCTAGACGCATACTACTTACTACCCTCTAGTTCCCTGCTCTCGTACTCATTCCTAAGACCTAATTAAATAATTACTTACGGACTTTGTCTAAAGTGTGAAACTTAACAGCTAACTGCTTAACTAGCCCTAAGATTAGATAAACATATAAGACTAGTTGCAAGCCTATTAGCACTTTGCAGAATGTTTTAGATATCTTTCTCTAAGATAGAAGTTACTATGTAAAGGTTACTATACACTAAGTGTATAAGGCTACTAATCTCTATCCCTAAACAGTGCGTGAGTTTCTACCACACGTTTTTAAGGTAAGTAAGCTTAAGCGAACGTTCTCTATTAGTGAGCATGAATTAGTAATAGACTAAATTAACAATAAGATACAAGAGCTTAAGAGCCATAAAATAAAAGATAAAGCGAAAAACTTTGTCTAGAAACAACGTTTAGCAGAGTAGCTTAGCTATTTATTAGCCTGCCTGCTAAGCAGATGCCCTGCAAGTTCTTAACAAGATAGTACTAAACAGTGCAAATCTATTACTAGCAACAGTTGCGACAGTAAGATATGCTTAGATAGGTCTCTTGCAAACTATAGGCTTGCTTAACAGATAGAATGTATACCTGCTAGATTAAAACTAGAGAAAGTTAAATAGTGTAGGTAACTATTGTCTACAGATACTTAGCTTAAGCTTACTTTTAATCTGTAGAATACAGCCAACTAGTAGAGCAATTAGATATAAGATTGCCTATCTAGAGCTTACATGTTGAGGCAGTGCCTTAATCTTCTCTTCTTAGCACACCTGCTTACAACATAACAATATACAACCTAGACATAATTAGAGAAATTGTAGCTCCTTAGTTAAGCCTGCAGAAGTTAATAACGAAAAGAGGCTATTCTAGAGTCTTATTGCCTAGTAGCATTATTAAGTGTGTTTAGCTATTAAGTGGACTGTGCGTAATGTTTTGTGCAGCTGCTTCCTTAGTGTAAACCTTTACCTTCATTTAATGCAATTTATTAATCGCTATAGCACAGACTATTGAAAAACTAAACATAATTAGTTACCCTTAAGTAAGCTGCAGGCATATTTAACAGCTTAATTATATTGCACTTTAAGCTTCTAAACTCTAGCTACTCTATTATAGAAATTATTCTCTTGTAACACTTTTATTTAGCTAATTTCGCAAACGTCACCCTTGCTTTACAAAGACTAAGAGGGCTTTATTTAGATGTATTATTAGAAAGCTCCTTAAGCTGACCAGTACGCTGCATTTGAGCTACTAGATTTTCAACGTTGATTACGCCAGTTAATCTCAATCTAATTAATGTTAGAAAGCGAGAGAAACCTTAGACAACACTAACTGTTTAAATAGAACAAACAACCTCTTAGCTTCGCGCTCTCTCTCTTCCGCTGACATAGGAGTGAGCAGTTAATTAGATTCTAAATGCCAATTTTAACTAGTGATAGGATTGAAGTCGTGTCTGCTTTCTAACTCTTGGGACCTCTCCAACTCGTCTTGCGGGAAACGTATGCCCTTAGCAGCTATAAAGCCTGCTGCGTTGCCGTAGCCTACTTGCTGTACAAATTGGGCTGGGTCTCTGTCAGACAGTACAAAGAACACTAGGAGAATTATCTTACGCAACTCTGCTTCTACAGAAGAACCAGAAAGCTTCAGCACCTAGTGGGGCAAGGACACGCCTTTCCCTAGAGGCTCGTCCTGGTCACTGCTAGTGGGCAAGAGATGTTTAGATAGTCTTTCCCGCGTCTAGGAGAGTCCAGATTGCGCAATACAAAGAAGAGCCATAAACAATGGCAAAAGTTCTTTCTCCCTAGGAGGGGGAGCTGAGTTAAGTGCTAACAGCAAGATGTGCATCAATCTGTCTACCCCAGAATCAGAGAACGAGCGGGCCTACTCAATAGGAATAGAAGCGAGACAAGACACCAATGGTAAGACAAGGGGCTGTAGAGGTGGAGATAGTATAACAGCTGTGCTTAGCATGTCTAGGATTAGGTGCAGGGTTAGGAGAAATTAGTGCACCTGCGCTTTATATTGTATAGCCAATGTGGACAGTAATCTGAGGCTAGCAAGAGCTGATGCAGGTTTATCTGTTGTTATAGTTGATAGCTGCGCATAGCGCAAGATATTCTTGCCAGATCTTAGTGTAGTAAACACAGAAAGACAAGTTTTTATACCTTGTTAATAGCATCAGCAAGGCTATAGTGTTCAAAGCTTGTTGTGAGATCTAAGGTGGTGTGAACTGAGCTGTGAAGGAGCAAACTGGCCGTGGCCAACTTATTATTAAGAGTGCCAATCTGATATGATGTTATAAGATAGTACAACCTAGATTTAATTAACACCAGAACTGTACCTTCATTAGATCCACTACTCTTCTAGGGTAGTCTTCTTCGACAAATAGTTGTCTAGTAGGTATTAAACGAGCAAGGACATTGTTTAGACAACGCAAGGCAATGCAATAGTTAGGTGTATAATTGTTAAGAGCATAGCTGCTAAGGACCTGCACCCCGCGTTTAGTGAACAATAGGTAGAGGTAGCTATCATCTATAGTCTGAGTGTGATGTAAGAGCCTCTCTAATAGTTCCTAATACTCTAAAAAGAATGAGTCGATTTTAGAGAGCAGAGGAAGGAGAACTTGCCTGTATGTTGCATGACATTAACGTTCACCTCAAGCGCCGCAATGATGGCCTCAACATCTTGTCCTTAAAAGATTAGGTTAGTGGCGACTCAACAATAGTCAGAATTACACAACAAACCCATTGTTGAATCCTGCATTATAGAGAATGCAGTGTTGAAACGTACGCAGAGGTGCTGAACTTAATTCTTAATATAGATTAAGTTAGCTTTGTGCTTCGCTAACAAAGCGAACGCTAAGCCAGAAACGCATGTGACAGACTAACAAATACGTACATAGCCATTATGTTATTATTAGGCTCATGCATTAGCGTCGCGACTGAATCCACGCGCGCATAGCGACAACTCGAGGTTTAGGCGCCTAGGCTGAAACAATCCTTGACTACCTCTTAATCAATCCTAACATTCCCACAAAGCAGCTGTTATGCCAGTGTTTAGGCCAGCGAGGCTAGTCCTAATAATTTTGAAATTTTAATTATGAAATGTAAATAATATAGTAGCTAGATAGCTAAGTAGCTTAGTAAATCTAAAGTGTAGCTTTATTAAACTTTCCCTTCTATTTAATCTTTAGAAGTTTAGCCTATTAGCTAATATAGTTTTTAAAACTCTAAAGTAAGTGTTTTAGTAAAACTATACTTTAGTATTTAAAAAAAATAAGTAGTATAAGTTATATAGAATAAGAAATTTAAAAGTAAGTATAGTTTATAGACTATATACCCTTAATAGTTCTAATATTATAAGTAAACAATTATAGCTTTTTAAAACTAAGTTTTTAAGTTTATAGCTTTTAATTATACTTCTTTATACTAGTTAGAGAATATAGTATAAATATAGGTTTCCTTTTCCTAGTTTTTACTTATATCTTTACTAAAAACTTAAGATCTAAACTAGCTACTAAAAGCCTATATGTTAGGACACAACTCTGCCTACTATACTAAAGCAACCTAAAAGGTGTGTATAATTACTCTAATAAGTAATTAGTAGCTAGAGTAGTACTATATTGTTAGCTAGATAGCCTGCCTAACAATATCCTCTTCTTTTAAAAAGGCCTAACCTAGGCCTAAAGAGTACCTAGTACTAGACCTTTTAGTAGCAATAGTAATAGCCCTATAATTAAACACACATGTCTAACCTTATAATTAAACACATATAGCCTGCTCTTAGCCTAGACTAGGTTATTGCCTATTCTAGGCTAGCTTAACTAACTCTAGACCTGTGTAGAGTATAATAATCTTATATACAAGGTATTAGACCTAGTAGGTTAAACCTAGGGTATAATAACCTAATATGCAGGGTATTAAACCTAGTAGGTTAAAACTTAGGATTAATAATATTAGGGAACTTGCCTATAATTATAACTGCTTCTAGACTTAAACCTATATTTAATCTACGCACACTCTCACGTATGCTTTAAGTATTAGAGTAATTATAACATTAGGACACAACTCTGCCTACTATGCTAAAGTAACCTAAAAGGTACGTATAATTACTCTAATAAGAAATTAGTAGCTAGAATAGTACTATATTGTTAGCTAGACAGCCTGCTTAACACTATAACTATTACTTCTAGTACTATAATAGATTATCACTTAGCTGTTATAAGTTCTATAGTCTAGCTGTTGGCTGTTTTGTGTTTCGATTTTGTGACTAGTGTTTAAGAAGGCACTTATCTGCGCCACGAACCAGCACCATCACAAGGGTATTAATTAGCACTAGTTCTTTAATAAAACATATTATTAATTTTAAGACTAACTAAAACACAAAAGATAGTTAATTATATCTACTTCCTTACAGCAAAGCGCATCTATATTAAAGCTAGTTTATCTAAACAACAAAATATAACTAGAAAACAATTAACCTCTAAAGCTATGCCTCGCTAGCAATTATTCCTCTACACGTCCTTAACTTATAATTGTGCTATCTGTATTTACAACGCAAACATGCTCCTTTTTGCCTAAAACTCTATTACAGATTACTTTAGAAGCAGTAACCTAAGCTACTCTATCCCTTCTAGACTCTCTACACCCCCTTAGATAAATAAATAGCCTTTAAATATTCCTAGTACCTGTAGTATGTGTAGGATAGTGCTAATCTGTCTTGCTATATCTATAGCCTGCTATAGTATTGTTAGAAGGGCTAACAAAATGCTCTAACTAAACACATACACCCTTATTGCTTTATTAATATTAAATTCAATATAGGAGATGCTATTAATAAAAAAAAGTTAGATGTAATTAATGCTATTTTGCTAACAAAGCGCCTAGTTGCTAATAGGCGTAAGAGCACTAATAAGATGTACTTAGAGCAGATTTTTGCGCAGTTAAAGTTGTAGTAGTTTAGGTTTTAGTTGCAACCTATAGCTAGAGGTAGGTGCTTACAATAAAAGCTTATAATAGTAGTAAGGTTGTAAGTTTATTGTGCGTACTGCGTTTAGAGCAGAAAGTTAAAGAATGCAATTAAGTACAAGACAGTAGCACAAAGAGAAGAACTTTATAGAATTATAGATATTAACTGTGTAGGCGTGTTGCAGACTCTTCTTGCAATATTAGCTACTTTCTAGTTAAGGGGTTGTTGCCTACAATGCCC